>LBNU01010067.1:37920-76637 GCA_014162995.1 Artemisia annua
CACCATCAAATCCGTCACATAATCACCATCAAATCCGTCGTTAACCGCCGTTAACCACCGTCACATAATCACCATCAAATCCGTCGTTAACCGCCGTTATCCGCCGTGAACCGCCATAAACCACCGTAGATTATGAAATAATGGAGTTAGTTGATGAAATGAAGGGTAAAATTGCTTATTTTGTTGATTATTTATGTTTTGTGTATATTAGCAATAGGTTTTGCTTATTTTGTTGCTTATTTGGTAAAATTGCTTATTTTGTTGATTATTTAGTAGGTTTTGCTTATTTTGTCTATTTTGTTGATAATAAGTAGGTTTTGCTAGTCATAAGTTAGGGCTCTGAATTGATATTAAGTTAGTTGATGAAATGAATGTGTAATTAACTGTAATTTAGTTGAGTAATTTAGGAGTTAGAGAGACCTAATTTGTGTAGTGTAAGTGGTTGTAAGTGCGATCTCATGATCATATATGATTTTAAGTGTAAGCTATGTAAACACAATAAGGCGATAAGATGCTTATATAAGCTTTTTCACAGCTTATGCTGGTCCAAAACAGCTTAAGTAAGTTGATTGGCTGCGTATTCGGTGTTTTATAAGGTGTTTGTTTCGGTTTTTGAATATTGTTGGTTTACTGTTTTTGTGTTTAGTTGAATGCAAGATTATGCTTATATGAGTAGTTTAAGTTTGCTGTATCGATAGGTTATTAGCGTATGTAATGTGGAAATGTGATGAAGAAGATAGTGTTTGTGTATGCTTAGGTGGTATCGAGATGTGGTAATGGTGAAATTGTAATTTAGCGTTGGTTGCAAAATGAGCTAAAAACCTAGTGGAAGAGCAGATAATGTTAGCTTATTGCATTTTGAAACAGAATAAGTGGATAAGATTCGTGAATAAGCTTGTACACAGCTTATGCTGGTTTAATAACTTATCTTAAATCAGATTACTCATTTTAGTCGGCTTTCCATTTTTAGTAACTTTCCTCTTTAAGTAGTTTAACCATTTTAAGTAACTTTCTATTTTAGGTAGGTTTCCCGATTTAGTATCCATAAATAGTAAGCTTCCCGGAAATAATAATTTAATCCTTTAAGGTTAAAATGAACCATTAAAATATTTGAGGTTAAAATGATCAATATAATAGTTTAGGGTTGATTTATCAATTTAGTAGAGTTTAGGGTCTAAAATGTAAATTATCAAAATTAGATATTAAAAGTCAAATAAAATTATTTTAAACTTTATTTTAATGAATTAATATTAAGATAATAATTTTGGACCCCGTCATTATAATTCTATGTAATAAATTAACGTACCCACAATCTTAATATTTATGCCACGACGACCCAAGGTTTTTATTATTTCGAAAATAAACAAGTCCATGACACTTTCTTGTTAAAAAATATGCCGAGACAACCACTTCTCTTATTGTTAAATAGGCCACGACACACACCCTTTTATTTAATTTTTACGATTCGAAAAAAATATGAATAAAGCAATCAATGTATTTACTATTTTCATTACTTTAGATTTTGTACACCAGTATTTTACATAACATGGTCTTACGTATTGTTCCATGACCCCAAAGTAAAACGTATTTTAGATGTTAACATGGTGTCAACAAGTCGAAATGGAACACATAACACTCACAGATATGAAGGATTCAAGATAGACATGAGATTGACATATAAGTGTTCTATATCTATGATTTCATGCATGTTCCAAAACAGTAGAAAACTCACAAACAACACACAAATGGATATAATATTTTAGTTCATACGTTTTACCATGCATGAGATCAAAACGTGACTTTTAATAATATTTTAGTTCCACCACAGTTAGATATTGTATAATCTCATGCGTCGAGTATTCAAAGATTTATTGATAATTAGTATGAGTGTGTCGACATTAAAATCAAGCATGCATGAGATCTATCATTTTAGTTCGAATGGGGACTAGATCAAAATACGTTTAGGGCAAATGTGAATAGATCAAAATCACGTAATAACCGATGTGAAGACAACTTACAAGGGTCGATTAAATCAGATTGCCAAATCATTATTTGATGTGAGTATACATGTGATGCCTTTTTATCATTTTATTATGTGAGTATTAATCCTAACCATGCATGTTTAACGAAATCTGATTCATAGCTTATAAAAAAAAACGTGTCGTACTCGAATGCAAAAGTTTAAACGAAAGAGATGGACAAAGTGAGACGATACCCTTGGAGCGAATGGAAGGAAAACGAGGAACCACTAGACCCAAAACCAAACCGAAATCCAAAACAAGCAACCCTTTCTTCGAACCAACTATATCACGACGCCCCGATCTAAAGCCATCCTTTCACAGCCTTCGTACTCCTTGGTCTTGGGTTGGAGAAAACGTCTTGGTTACTTTGTGTGATTACTGTTTTAGTGTGTGAAAAGAGAAAAGCAAACCGTGTAATATGGATTTCAGGAATAGCTAGCGTGTGCTTAGATTGGAAGAATACGTGTTTTATGATATGGAAAGTAGCTTTGACTAGGGCCAAAATTATAGGGGGAATTAGCTGTGATTAGGGCCGAATCTTTAGCTCCAAATGTGGAAGACCAAGCCTTCCTTTTTAAATTTCAATATCATCTCTTATAGTTAAATTCGTGTACATTATTTACAAGGCAAAGAATTGGGCCAATGCAACATATTAGTTGTGTGATATGTAATTAGAAAAATATTGTGCTGAATTTATATACTCTTTGGTTATAGATTGTAGGCTTGTAGCTTTCAAATTCATAAAGTTCATATGCTCACATTAAGTTCACCAAACTTAGAAAATTTCAAATTATATGGGAAATTTAGGAAAGACAGATTTTCGGGTTTTACAATTCTTCCCCTCTAAAAAGAAAATTTTCGTCTTCGAAAATTGAAGTTGGAAAAGTTAGACAGAGACGTAGCAAATCACAAAAGAAACGGCATCAAATAACCTCACGCTCGGAGAGGTCCTTCCAACAGAATCTTCACAGACAAAAGTTTCTCATGACTCGATCCAATAAAACATAATCATAATAAATTTAATCCAATCGGATGCGAAGCAAAAATGTAACAGATGACAGATGACAGATCAAATTCCACAAGGAGGTATACGAAGCACATGAACCTACAAACAAACATAGCGATAGAACTAAACGATAAACCTTCATTAACTCCAACTGGAATCCGAACGAATAAATGAACTTGCAAAGATCGAAGGAGTACTAACAAATCATCAAGCGTACCCAAAAGTCTCATAACAATATGGAGAACAAAATCGTACTGACGATGAAAAACATAACTCAAAGTATCCAAAACGTATCGGGAGAGGAAAAACGATTCTCTGTCCCACTCACTGTAGATGCGCCATGAAGCTTGACCCATCGCTGCCGAATGAAATCTCTGCCGATCTTTCAAGCAAGCCATCCTAGTTGATGCTCTACTGTAGCTCCTCTGGTGTCATCCTTCCTGCCGGGCGCGAAAATCTCCGATGCAGTTGCTACCGTCTTCATGCCATCCCGTCCAGCTCCTTCTTCAAGACTCTATACATAGAGTTGATAGAACCGTGTGCTTCACTTCAAGACTGCTTCATTCCATATTCTCACATAGCTAAATCTCCTTCCTCCTGGGTAAAAACAAATCCTCTCCTCAGCTTCTCAAACTTCTTCTCTCGCTCTACATCTCGCAAAAGTTACTCTTCGAAAATATCACAGAGGCTTCTGCTGACGTAGAAATTCAACACCAAAAACGAAGATGAACCTCGTGTTTCTCTTTCGTCTCTGAACACACTAATATGTCATACTATGACAATTTGTCCAAGTATTCATGAAAGACACGATTTATCAAATTCATAGGAACAGTTAGAGTAGTAGCCAATACAATTGGCATCACAACGCTCATAGAGATCACAACGAATACGAAAAGAAATTTCTAAGAATAGCTTGCTCTTCACATAGAACACGGCACGATTTAGCTTCCAGAAATCAATCTACCACTTCAGGTTATCATCATTCTCCTCCACGATCAAAACAGAAACACATAACAAGAATACACGGCAAACATTCCAAGCAATCCGAATAACTCTCGAGGTCAGTTTCATCAGAGAAGTATCTTCATAACAGTGGGAAATCAACGCACGAGTTTCAAAACAAGGTGGTCATGACCGATTATCAGGTTAAGAATCATGGTGTAGAATATGAATTTCACAAAAAGTCAAAGGTGACAAACATAAAATGACAGTCGTCATCATCATAATACTCAGGCAACAAATCCAAATCCAGAATAACATCGAATCGAACATCTCCAATGTAAACAGATTAGCACAACAAAATCGTCTCCAAATATCTCCAGTACGCATCGGACAATCGAATATACATGATGAAAAATCACAAAACGTTCATAGGGGTGGAATAGGTAAGTTCAAAAAAATCAGCAATGAAGAAAGAATCAAAAGCAGGGAGAAGTCATAGAATGTGTCGAACACGTAGGATTCATACATACGCGAATCTCCGAACGACCAAAAGGCATCTAAACGAATGTCAAACGAATCAAGAATCGAAGTTCAAAAGGATAACTCCAGAGAAAGAAAAGTATGAGGCACACTACGAAGTCTAAAGGCATCCTAAACGCATGTCGCGAATCCTGATAAGTCTTCTAAGTCTATGAAACGAATGATCTAGTAAGAGCTTAACGAAAAGCAAAGGCATAAATCAGAGTAAAGCGGAAGCAAGAAAACCCACGTTTGATCATATATTCTACCCAATCCTCACCGGTCATACTAAAATTCCTAAGGGAAGGAACCTAAAGCAAATCCTTCTAAGGTTATTCCGTAAGCTCCTAAGGTGCAAACCTAAGGGTCCAAAACTTCACAGGCCATAACTTATGTACTACAAGTCGCAACCTGGGCTCTGATACCATAATTGTAACACCCCAACCCGACACGGGTAGAAGTGCCACATTATGGTGACATATCAAAGCATACAAAGCATACAACGCAAGCGGAAGACTTATAAACATAAAGTTACAAAGGGAATACGAAGGGAAAAAGGAAATACTAATTCTATACAAAGGGAAAACCAAAACAAAAATACAAAATAAAACTAAGTCTAAATGAAGTCAAATCCAACTAATCCAGATGCAAAGGGTATCTATCATCAGGGTAGTCCACTAAGAGCTCCTACGCACTCTTCACTCAACCCAGCTTCCAACCTAAAACCTGCCACNGATTGCATTCAGTGTTTCTTATCAGAAAAACATTTTATTAATCATAGTGTTTCATTTTTAATACTAAATTTACCTTGTTTGACATAGTTTTTCTCCAATTATGGCTTTACATTTCCTTCCTCTATTTTGTTGTTAGACGTATTTCAGTCTTTTCATGGTTTTGCAAATGTTATCTTAAGGGAAGTTAACATAAAATATCAATCTTGTCAAAGACTTGAAAGATATATACCACAAAATTACAATTTTTTCGTTCTAGAATCTTTTTATATAATAAAACAAAACCCTTAGTGGGTACTTTCGTATTTCGGAAAAAAAGAATATTTCCTTATTAGGTAATATTTTAATTATTATTTTTTAATTTAAAATTTTAAAAATTTGTTTTGTTGATATACTACATAAGTATAAAATAAATAGAAAAAATATAGATAAGATGTACTACACAATATAAGATAAATACAAAATAATATAGATAAGATGCAACAAGCAACATAATTAATTTTTTTAAAAGTTTATCTTTAATAATAAACAAATATAATTAAAAATCATAAATCAAACAAAACAAAAGATTAAATTATTTGTTTTTTAAAAAATAAAAATATATCATTCAAAAAATTTTAAAAAAAATCCCGCGCGTGCGCGGGTATTATAACTAGTATTACACTATAGAACCTACTTAAAGGTAGTATTTCACAAAAGAATAAAACAGTTGATTATGACCATGAGTAATTACAAACCACAAGTTTAGAAAATGAATTGCTATTAAAGGAATGGTGCATGTTTCTTTTGTCTCCCGTTTTGTTTCTTTCAAGTTCAACTCGTTTGAAACTTGAAACACACACAGTACACATACATGATACGTGTTAACTTATTAATACAGATCCAGTTATAAATTCTGCTTTTGTTTTCGATTGAATAGTAAAACAGTGTTTGTTGCTTTGAAATCAAATTGTGATCATCAAACTTCTATAACACGTTCAAAATTTTCGTCCTATCGCTAGCTGTAAACATGTAATGGGCAAATGACAATAGTGATATGAAACAGTAAGTTGCATATATATATATATATATATATATATATATATATATATATATATACACACACACACACACATAGATATGACTGAATCTTTAAATTTATAAATTCGTTAATCAGTAGGTACCTTTAAAAGAAACACATGCAATTGTCGACTAATGATTATTACTTTTGTTGATATTTAGACCAAAATAAATAAATTCATGTCATATAAAACTTTCTTCATTTCATCACATCGATCTATATATATATCACGAGGTTAAATAACATTTTCATATTCTTAAGAGAACAACTTAACGGGCTGCTCAGTACAGCCCAAAATAGACATGCACTTGTGCCCCCAAAGTCGCAAGGGTGTAAGTATGACTGATTACGAAAGAAATATGATAGAACAAAAGCTAAGTGGCAACATAAACTATTTCAACCATCTTTTTTCCTATCTAATTTAATTAGCGCACGTCGAATATGTAATTTTTATTCATTTTGAGTTTTTGACACATGCACTAGAAAACTGAATTTGAACAGGTTGGTATATGTAAAAGAGCAACAAGTCCCCTTCGAATCATTTGTATGGTCCTAGGTAGAATACATGAATTGAAGCTTGAACAACAAGACTTGTATAGTCGTATCTGCATATGTTCCTTGTATCAAATGCCACAGTCACTATCATACTCCTTAAAATCTGAGGAAAATGTGCTTGTTACTCAACTCCGAAGTTTACTACTAGGATTTTCTAAATGTTATAGTTTCTTCAAACAAAATTATAAATTACGTTTATGGAAAATTCAACTTAGTCGATAAAGCGGTGTGTATTTTTAGTAACCGAGGGAGCTTTACGAAAATACTATGAACTAGCGAGAAGCTAGCTTATTACAACAAGGTGATACATCACATTTATTGGAGAACAGTCGTGGTCACCAAAGATCACACAATCTTTTGCACCTACAGTTGGCCAATTTAGAGCTGAAAATTCGAGGGCATCGGCTTCTCCAACTCAGCCAAACCAGGGGCGGATCTAGCTTATTAACAGGGTATGCACGTGCATACCCTGTGTAAATTGCTGCTAGTGTAAAAAAATCTGATATTCTTCAAAAGTAACCACAAAATACACTAAATATTGATGAGTGCACACCCTCCAAAATAGATAAAATTTATGAGTGCATACCTTAATCTAAACCAATGTTCAAAAGGAAAGAAAAGGAAAGAAAGAAGATGAAGAAACACTGTTACATGTTACAGCGGCAGTTTGTAGGAGAAGAGTGAGATATTGAGATGTAGGTCAAATAGTCAATAGGTTTTATGATTTCTAATGGCCCACTTGTATTGTGAAGTTTGGACAACTTTAAATTTCCCCGTTGCCCATAGGCCATTACCTGATATCTTCTCCAAAAAGCCCATTACAACTTGCGCATAAGTGGCATAACAATACTTTTAATTGTTTTTATTTATTATTTGGAATTTTGGATTATGTTTCAAAGTCAATTTATTCATTTATGATTTAGAATTAAAATGTTCAATACTATCCTGTATTTAAGTACGTTTCATATTCATATTGTCATATGTTTGTATATTGACATATTTGGAAATTTGTTTTTTCATATTCTAGCTTCAAGTTTGTTTTTATAATTTTACTCACTGATACTATGGTTTGTAATAAATAGTTTCATGCTGTTATACTATGGCGTACACATTCACTTAAAGAATTTTATATTTCTATTTTGGTTAATTTTTAGTTTTTCAAGACAATACGAACAAGATTGAGTCGTCAAAGAGAAAAGCCAAATAGTTGATTAATGAAAAACTTCTCGAGAAAGTGACTACAAAGATCCGAAAACTGACCCGTAAAAAAACCCGAACCGAAAATTTTAATAGAAAAAAATATATTATATATTAGTGCATACCCAATGTTAGAATTCTAGATCCGCCACTGAGCCAAACTATGGTGAAAATGATCACTTTGAAGCATGTCGATATAGATACCGAAAGGCCAACATCTGATTTAGAAAGATAAGAAGTATTCCCTGAATAATATTGATGATAGCAAATATATTTCCACACATTTTAATTAAGTATGACTTAATTAATTTCAACAAATTATTAAACTTCGTAGCAATTTCCTTTCCAACAAAATAAGAATGATTAAATCGATTTCTTTTTTTTAACAACAGAGAATATCTTAGCTACACCAAGGGTCTTAGCTACACCAAAATGCTAATTTCAAGCATAAAACCCCAATTATGATGTCTACTTAACATCCTAAACTTGTTAACCTTTATACTCCAGCACCTCCAACATCTATTATTTGATATTATTGCAAATTTTCATATATGTGTGCTTGAATCTAGTTTCAGTTGCGGAAATAGCTACTAACATCTTACATTTGTAACAATAACTAACTTCGTAAAAATGTCAATGATAGATGTTACTTTTGAAATATTATGGAGTGGAAATGATTTATAATGTTAATCGGGCATAAAATTTAATGTTTTATACCTCAAATTGGCATATTAGTGTAGCTAAGTTGGCTAAACAAAAGTGCAACTTAGCATGAAGCTAAAAGCATAAGGAACCATGATTAAATCGAAATTAAATATTTCACAGCACGTATACCAATTGTATTTTTTAAAGTTTAAGACATTGTGCGTAATTACACTACAACTATATTTCTGAAAATCTTAAGTAAAGTATAGTAAGTTTATGAATCTGCAAAACAATAATTTGAATCTTGGATGCCTTAAAAAACCAATAAAAATTTTCTTCGAAAAGTTTACAAAAGGATTCACGATTATTATCTATTTTTGGACTTCTTATTGGTGATCATATATCTTGCACTAAGTTTGATAATTAAATTCATCAACTTTTTTGAATAATTCGTCTACTTTGAGATAATATTTTATCTAATATATCCGCTTTCCGTCTCTAGATAGGGATGATGGAAGGTGACGAAGAATGAGCAAATTGAAACCAAACTTTTAAAAACAAAATGCTCTTTCTTTTCTGTCCATTTCTTATATCTTAACGGGAATAAAGGTTGATATGACAAATGCCAATACGATTATGGTAAAGGTCCTTTAACATGTATATATTATGGCATGTGAGCATTTTGGCTTTTATGTCACGTGTATATTACTAAGAAAGTTAATATGGAGGCCGGATATTCGTTTCAATCATTTTAGACCTGTCAAATGATTGACGGGCGTAACTATCTAATTTTGAGGAAATTTTCTTCTAATAGAAAAGTAATAGTTCGACTGACCTTGACATTCGACAAGACCACATCATGCCTCTTAACCGGAGCACCACAGCGACAAAAGGTGTAGGCCTCGCTAGAAATAAAAATGAGAGCCTCGTGATCAAGAAAGGCAAGGACCGAGTGTTGTCACGTGGCCTTGAACACGAAAAGTTGGCGCGAGGCATGGGGACAAGTCGACTCAAACGTACAAACCTTTAACTAGACTAATTTCAAAAAGGAGATACATTCATTGCTTTAGGCTCCGTTTTATTCGTAGGCACATGATGTTATTTGATAGGCTTTCNAGACACACACACGAAGCAGGAGGTGCACGTATGCTGAGATGGTCTCGAAAAACACCAAACACAATACAAGGTAGTCCTTTAGTGAAAATATCAACAAGATTATAACAAGAAAGACATGTAAAACCCAAAGTTCACCATGTGCAACCTTTTCACGAATAAAATGGATATCTAATTCAGTATGTTTGGAGCGTTGGTGATGAACAGGATTTCCGAATAATTCTATGGCACTCACATTGTTACAATACACATGTGTAGCTTTAGATATAGGACAATGAAGCTCAAGTAGCAGGTTGTGTAACCAACAAGATTCAGAGACACCATTTGCAATACCGCGATATTCAGCTTCACCGCCTGATTTCCTGATTTAGAAAAGGGTCGGTTTTTGTTTGGAAGACCAAGAAATCAAATTGTCTCCTAAAAGTATGCAATACCCTAAAGTTGACGTCAAGTATCGGGACAACTGGCCTAATCCGCATCGATATAAGCAATGAGGCTATGAGCCGCATATTTAGATTAGTATAGAACATAAGACAGTAATCCCTTGCAAGTACCTGATGATGCATTTTAATGCATGCATATGCCCATCACGAGGGCCATGCATATGAAGGCATGTTTGTTGCACGGCATAAGATGTTTGGACAGGTGAAGGTGAGATATTGCAAAGCACCCGCAAGGCTTCGAAATAAATAGGATCCGAGAGCGGGTCCCCAGTAGAAGCACTAGGTTTCAGACTTGTATCAATAGGAGTATGTGTGGTTTGCATAAAGACATATGTGCTCTTTCAATAATCTCTTTGGCATACTTGATTTGACTAAGAAAAAGACCCATTGAAGTGTGTGATACACAACACCCAAAAAATAACTTAATTGGCCAAGGTTTTTTATTGCAAATTCATGTAACAGTCTTGACATAAAAAAAGTAAGAAGTGAAGTAGTAGAAGTGGTAAGGGTGATATCTACAAAAGTAGATATGCCAAATTACTTTCGTGCCGAAATATAAACAATGAATGATCAAACTTACTATGTATGAAACCAATGGTAGTTATTGAAGTCAGCAAACCATTGATACTAGGCGTGTGGTGCTTGCTTAAGACCATAAAGAGACTTCTTCATTAGTTATACACGATCAGGATAAGAAGCATCCCAAAAAACCATTGGTTGATGCATGTAGACCGTTTCATTTAAAGTTCCATGCAAAAATGCATTTTAACGTCTAATTGATCAATAGGCAATGACTTGGAAAGTGTCAGACTAAGGACAGTATGGATAGTAGTGAAATAATTAGTATGCAAAGAACAATGTCTTTCACAACCAGTACTCATAGAAATGCCGATGGGTCACACAGTTCACACTAAACGCAACACGTAAGTTGGTAACGAGAAAAAAGTAACGAAATAAAATGGAAATGAAGAGAAAATGTGAAAATGGCAATATATTAATAGTGGGGTAAAACGGTAATTATCCATGATGTATATATTTATCCATGATAAATATGTAAAGTACTTAAAAGACAAACCACTAACCCTAGGGGATTGTGTGGTTCAAATGACCCTCATAACAAGGGATGGGTTAAGTTTTGTTTCTAATCAAACTTGTGTACTTAATGATAACTATAAGGAATCTTAATTGTTTAGGAATGTCCCATGGTATCCTATAAATACCAAGGCTGCCTAATGGGATTCATAAAATTCCTCTAAACCCTAAATCTCCCCCACCCATTTCCTCTTTGTTCGATTGGTTGAACAAGCAAACCAAAGGCACGAATCCCTTTGGCTGATTAATCGACTTCACCAAATTCAGTCCAAAGCTAACTACCCGATTTCATACTCTTCAACTTTCATTGGTTCATAGCCCTAATTCTACTTATGTAGCACTGGTAGATACCCGACGCAGCTCAAGTGATGATTCTCCCAAAAAAACCCTAAAGAGTCGATTGTTGCTTAAATGTAACACCCCCATTTTCATAGACCGCAGCGGATGTTAGGTCTGGGGTGTTACTTCATGGAAACAAAGACAAGATAATAGAAAATGACTCGAAAAGAGACGTTTTTGAAAAAGGTGTTATCATTCATTTATTCATCAGAGTTTTTACAGTAAAAGATATACTTTTACCAAAAGAGATGTCCCTAAGATACGTTTTAAAAGCAAAAGATGAATGATAACTATTCTGGACGTCCTCATGTCCAGTGCCACTCCGTGCCAGGGTTCCTAAAGTGCTCATATACCTAAGATAACATGCTTAAAGAGTCAACACAAAAGTTGAGTGAGAGTCATAGGTTTAAGTAGATAGAGAGTGAATACAAGTTCCACATAATTCTGCAAAAACCCTATGCGTGGAAGAGTTTTTAGAGAGAGAGAGTTGGTTATTGCACTAAGCTCATAAACCACACGTTAACAAGTCCAGATCATGGGGTCTGCAGACCAAACCATGATGGGACTGAAAGGATAACTTGCCAAAGTTAATCCTTTAGAGAGGGTTCAAATATAGTACTTATTGGTGCCCAAGGCACAGGCAAACCAACGGGAGTTGTCAAACTCTAATAGATCTATCAACTATATTCGCGTTCACTCGCGCAAGTGATTAAGGTCATGAATTTAGTTATGTAATAGTGGCAGATAATAACACTCGTGCAACAACCAAAGAAAAGACTTGTATTCGGTTTAAAGCATGTATCCCCCTCACAGAGTTTGTTAAGCATTTAGAGTTAAAAGTTAAAAAGGTGTGAGGCTACGAAACTCACCTGGGTCTAAGGTAAGTAGGGTAGGGTTTAGACAGTTCACTCACGAATCCTGGGGGTAGTGTAGGTGTGTGTATGTCAAGTCCTAGTTTAGGTTTTTAAGTTTGTCAAATAATCACTCTTAGGGTTTCTATATATAACATAACACCGTTCGGGCCATCATAATCCAGAAATACATACGCCTCAAATGAAGCTCCCTAGTATTATATTATGTTACTTAACATAATTTCGTTCGGGCCATCATAATTCAGAAGTACATATTCCTCACATGAAGCTCCCTAGTATTGTGTCAAGTTGTTATTAGATATTAGTTATATCATTACACTGTTCGGGCCATCATAATCCAGAGGTCATATAGTAAACGTTTGAGGAGCCATGGCACTTTAAATCGTAAACCCAGCAAACTCGTCAAAACGAATACCCAAACGAAACCCCTCACATGAAGCTCCCTAGCATTGTGTTATGGTATACCCTTCAAGTTTGCATATTTACACTTTCTACCCTATACTTTTAAATATATACACATTAAGCATTTAACTTTCTATCTTTTGCACATTTAGTCCCTATACTTATATATTTTAGAGAAATGACAAAAATGGTCCTTAAACTACACTAACTTTCAATAATTACCCTTTATACCCTTAACTTAACAATATTTGCAAAACTAGTCCTTGTAAGTTTATAACTTATTTTACTTTATATCCTAAGGTTTTAGAACTTTGCAAAAAGGGTCCTTATACTTATAACTTCTAAAAAATGTCAAAAATAGTCCCTGGACTTCATATTTTCATAAAGTTACCATATATACCCTTATGCATGAAAACAATTGCAAAACTAGTCCATTTATCATGTAAATTATATTTTTATGTAACAAAAGAGTTTCATAGTTTATTTTTAGCTAATATATGCTTAACTAAGTCATCTAATTCAGATTATAGCACATGATAAGGCAATTTAGCACAAAAACACATATTTACCTACAATTAGGGTTTTGAAATGGAAAGTTGTAAAAGAAAATGATCAAGGCTCTAGCTTAGGTTCCTATGGGGTCTAAGTCATATCATAACTATCCTAGGTCATTACTAAGGCTAATAGGATCAAAGGTTAGGCTTACTTGGTCAAGGGAAGGCTTAACGTGAGTTTTAGGGTTTCTCGGCTAGGTTTTGACTTCGACAAAGGTTCTAGGCTATACCACTCGACTTCTAAGGCTACTAAGGGACTTATACTACAGAATATATGAGTTAAAGAAGAGAGGAGGTGTGATTTGAAATGAGGAGGGGGTCGAGCTATTTATAGGGTGCGTTTGGAGTAAAGGGCAAGAAAAAGGGTGATAGGTGTCGAGGAGGGGGGGTTGAGTAACCACAGCTAGGGGTGACTAATACAAGCTAGTGGTGATGACTAATGGTGGATAGAAGTAGCTAGGGGGCTGCCTAGGGTGTTTGTGCCGCGACCTCAAGGAGCTACAGGTAGGTGATGCACCTACTTGTAAGCAACTTAGGGACGTGATAGGTTGTGTGCTTGGTGTAGGCAAGGTGTTAGGATGCTTGCTTAAGGTGCTTGGGTTTAGGTTAGAACTAGTTTAGGTTAAGTTTAGACCTAGTTTTGTTTAGTTAGAGATTAGGGTTTAGTTTAGGGTTTAGTGCCTAGATTAGGGTCCTATGAGTGTTTAGTGACTAAGATTAAGTCCTAGGAGTCTTATACTAAGTAGTGGTAGCTTATGGTAAAGATTTGGGATAGTTTAGACCTAGTTCTGGGAAGTTATGACCTAGTTAGGGTTTTGTGCTTATGGGACTTGTTCCTAAGTTATAGGGAGTTGTACTATGATCTAGGAAGTCTAATATAACCTAAAGTTGCAAATGTAACACTTTCAAGCTAGTTCAGGTAAGCAATTAGGGTTTTAAAGATAACCATAAACACATAGATGCAATTAGGGCTTTCTGATGAGTATAGTGTATTAGAGTGATAGTTTACTTAGTGAAAATGTGTTTATAACCTAGTCTTGACATACTGGGCTGTTTACAGGAAGTAAACATAGTGGTGTTGGGCATAGGTGGATACGTGAGCTTGTCTAGAGGTTAGTTAGGTCATAGAGATATAGTAAAGCAAAAATTTCACTCAGGAAATAGCTATAGGCATATCTAACCTAGATAGTGCTTAGTGAGGGCCTAAGTTAAGTTAGTAAGGCTTTGCTAACATATGGGAGCTAATGGGGAAGTTAGTGGGTTGCTACAATAAAGATCAAGAAAAAGCTGATTTCATGCAAGACAAGAAGGTCTAGGAAATTATGTTACTGCAGGATCAAGTAAGTAACCCTAAACACCCTTTATACGTGTTATATTAGGTTATATCATTGATTAGGAGATCTGTCTATCAAGGGATTTGTCTGCATGGCCTTATTTCGTTGTTATGTCTTATAAGCCCTTCGGGTGACCACCAATACCCAACAACTAGCCAATTTGACAATCGGACTAAATGTTTTCTTGTAATCAATGCCAACCTATTGAGACCTGTCATCATCAATAAGACGAGATTTGTATCACTTACTGTTAAATTTCATTTTTGTCTAAAATCCACATAGAGAAAATAACATGCATATCATGGGACGAGGAACGAAACCCCAAGTCTTATTAGCAATAAGAACATTGTATTCTTCAGTCATGGCATGTTTCCAAATTGGGTCAGACAATGCGGCTTTGGGATTAACAGGATGGGTTGAGCCGATAAGGGATGGACAAAAGCTTAGATTAAATGGTGTTTTAGTTTTAGAAATACCTGACATACTCCTTGTGGTCATGGACCGAGTAAGAGTATGGATCGATAATGGTCCAGTAGAAATGGGCCGAGACTTGGATACTGGAGGGCTTATGTTTGGAATTGTCCTGGATTAAAGCAACGAGGCCTGAGATACGGGTCGAGAGTGAGATTCACCAGCAACAGAGGCCTGAGATATGGGCCGAGAGTGAGATTAACCAACAAAAGATATGTCTAATGATATGGAATGGAAAATAAATTAAATTTCCCTAATGTAGACAACTAGGGATTTTGAATTCCCCTAAAATCCCCTAATGGGCCGAACTTTGTAATCATTAACTTCCAACCCGATAACCTAATCAACCAAAACTGACCAACCCACAATCCAGCAAGTTGATTCCTTATAGAGTTAGGATTTCATTTTTGAAAACCCGACAGACCCAATCTTATAAGCTCTCACCCCTACTCGTTAGCACAATCGACACTCCTACTTGTGTGCCAAGAATGACGTCACAATTTCCTTGCCCTATTTATATAAATTTCAATTCCCCTTGATCGGAAGTGATTCTACCTCTCACATGCCTCTGACCTTCAAACTAACAAATGCACTGTATCTCCTTTGACATATTTCTAACCATGAAAACTACATTAACAATCTTCTAGTATATATTACTTCAGATAAGCTAAGAGTTAAAACGTACAAAGGCAAAACCTTGATTAACTACTCCTAGCCACTGCACTCCTCCAAAAATCTCATTTTGGCAGCAAGTATCGATCCAACAAGTTTGACACACTTTTATCGCCAATGTTCAACAAAGAGGTTTGCTTTTTTTTGTCAGAATTTCAAGATCTTTGCGTTTGGTGTAAGTTCATAATTTAGTAATATACTTAAAAACAATTTTCTAATTACTACTATACTGATCACATAACGGTAATAGTTCAACATCATAATATTAATCATGCATTAAACACTTGCACGTCCATATAACAATACTAAGAATAATTTCAATTGAAAAACAATATTATTACACGTCCATTAAATCTTGTAAGGATTGCATGTCAATAAAAAGAAAACAAATGCATGCATAGTATATATTGTTTGGTGGGATACAATGAAGTCTTGTTGTAATTTCCTCCAAGTTGACCTGATCGCGAAAACAATGATCATGGTTTGACCTTTTTATAATCATGTTTTAGTGGTTATGGTTGGGATGTTATTGGTGATTTGGTGATCCCAACTACGCATATTTTAATTCCAAAAATAGAATTTAAAGTCAAAGCCACCATCCCTTTTTATATGCATTTTTGACCAAAAAAATCCATGGCCTACAAACTTTATTTAAGTCACACTAAACTAGGGTTTCTTCTTGTTAATTGCGAAATAGGTGTCTAGATTCTATTGTTTTGAACCCACGGTGCTCAAATATGCAAATAATATTGTGTGTGTACATTATGTGTTTTTTTTTAAAGAAAGTCAAACCCCTACTCAAGTACGCAGTTTATGTTACCGTTCTATATTTAAGACATTTTGTGCATGTATTCTTTTTTAAAGATAATTGATACACTTACGAAACCACAAAAAAGAATTTTATAGATGCGTGTCTCAATTAAATAATAGAAATGAAAAGAAAAAAGAAAAAAAGAAAAAAATCCGTGTAAAATATCATTTGCGTAACTCAATTATCACATACATATAGTTGATTGTCCACAATAGCGTAAACCTTAGCATAAGTGTTCTAGGTAGTGTTTTAGAAAACCGTGTCAAATCAACCCGGTTGAACCGGGAACTGATTGAGTATCAACCGGCCGGTTAAACGGGGTTAAACTGGGAAATGGTTTGAACTGGAAAAAACTGAAACCCGTTTTCAAAATCGGTCTAATGTGTAGTTCGGTTCTAAAAACCATGGTTTTAAACCACACAGTTCATGACAATTTTAGGATTTACCTCGACAGCTAAAAGATAAGCAGTGCAATATGCAAACTGCAAAGTAAATAATAGCTCAGTCTGTATTCGAGCGTCGAATTCTTATTAGAAGTTAATTAAAGAGTTGACCATGGTTGTTTTCGGAATGGAATATGTTTGGTGGACCTAATAAAGGGGCCTAATGGTGGACCTAAGGCTTTAAATACTTGTACAGTGCATGCACTGTACAAGTATTTAAAGCCTTAGGTCCACAATTAGGCCCCTTTATTAGGCCTATATATCAAGGTTCTTTCGGAATAACAATTCTAACTAAATGGCATTTTAATGTGTTCTCTCTTTCACCCAAACTAATAACCAGGTTATAATTTGAGAGTAAACTTAGTAACCTGATAATGTTCAACGTTAAGTTCAAATGAGACTGAATGTTTTTAAACTTGTGTCACTTTAATTATAAGAGATTCATTTACTTTTCTACAGACATTCTCTTATATAGGCAGAGTAATTACGGTTACACATGAGGTCATTGATATTTGTCAAGCATTAAGTGGAGAATACAACTTTCATTAAATGATGGCTTCTATCTTAGGAATGGGTTAAAACGGTTTTTAAGAAACGATGTCGACAAATGTTCTTACCTTTAGACTAACTATTGTATTGTTGACTTCTAGGTAGACTTATTTATCTCTATTTCTTTTAGGGGTTTCCCTCAAGTAACTTTTGGTTACTTGAATATTTCTAAGTATATTTCATACTTGTTCATTGAGAGAACATATATGGCATTGGTCAGTGAGGTATTGTCAAATCTCACTGACTTGAGCATCTTCTTTTATTTAAAAACTTTAGTTGATGAACCGCATCATAACTCACTACTAGGAAAGTATAACGGGCGACGAGCAAAATCCTGACTACACAATGTCGTCGGGACAAAACACTAAACGGCAAAAAATTAGCTTGACCGAGGCTTTAATGCGTTGAATTTTTTACCAAACAAAATGCCGACAAGTTGGTGTCGACGACATGTTGTCGGGACGAGTTCGTGCCTACGATATGTCGTAGGGACGGTTTTTAAAAAGTCGTAGGGGAAAGCCCCGATTGTACTAGTGACTAGAGTGTTTAGCTTTATCTTGACACAACTTTGAAGATGTCTTTGTTTAATCTTTTGCCCAACGACTATTATAGACTTAAGTTATTTTATTTTTAAAGCTATATGTGAGATCATTAAGCATTGAACTCAATGCCTTAATATAAGTCTACAAGATAAGAAATCATTAAAATAAAAAAACAATTTAAATTTGTTTAATAAATAAATTAAATAAATAACAGTGGTGAAAATTGACACAGAAAAACTTCATATGTTTATGTGTTAGTTGATTAACCACGTGTTTTAGTGGTCTTTAGCATTACTTATATTTTTTCTGCTCAAACCTATATGATCCCATATATTTTTTAATAATGTATATTCTCTCCTTCTAATACTCGACTTTATATAAATAATAAATATATACATTTCTAGAACACTGGATAGTGGATGCCGGGTGGGGATTAAACACACTAATTAAGGTGAATTGTAACAATGGTTTCTTTCAAAATAAAATAAAATTTTTAACAATGGAAAACGTCGATGGTGCGTTAATAATCAAGTGAACCTCGAGTGGTAATCTCTTAATAAAGCACGTGAAGAACGTTATAAATTTTAATATTCCTCGAGTGGATCCTAAACTTCCTTCATTATTCTCTTACTTTCAAAACATATTTGCATTCATATTCATATTCCATATTATTATGGCTTTCCAGTCGGATCCTAGGCCTTGATATGATGACTAATAACTAGTTCTTTGAAAGTATTGTTTCTCACGTCTCATGATCACTACATACAGGCAAGCTTAGCTTCATAAATCTAAACGATATGTTACATGTGACCTAATATTAAGAAAATGCATATAACTTTAATTATAGGGTGAGAACGAGCGGTTTGGTTCAATTTTGCCCAATACAGGAACCAAACTGTGACTCTGCGAGTTTGGTTTTGTGTTTCCAAAAAACGAAACCTATCGGGTTTTACGAGGATTACCTATATCAGTTTTGGTTTTCTTGTTTGGTTATACTAGGCAATTTCGGTATTTCCCTAGTGTTTTGATGATTTGAATTTTGGTTTGTTAAAGAACTCACCCAAAGTGAACTTAAATACCAATTTGTTTCAACGGGTTCAATAATTTTGGTTATATTACTTCTTGTAATTTCGGTTTTTCCATTTGTGCCCAAATTTGAACAAGAGAAAAAAAAATGACGGATACAATTTGAATATTTAGTTAATCAATTTGACTAGAAAACCAAAACTAATATATAGACAAAATTACACCGTTCGTCCCTAAAATTGTCGACTTTTGCGCGGACAGTCCTTTATCTTTTTTTTTTTGGCAAATACGTCCCTGAACTTTCATTTTTTCACGCCGATCGTCCTTTTACCCATTTTCTTGCTGACGGACGTTGCTTTGCAACGTTAGTTGACAAGTCAAAGGGTTTTTTGGTCATTTCATATTCTTGTTTGCTGGGCAAACCGATTATTTACACACACACAAACCTTGAAACCCTAGTACCATTAAACAATTCAATCTCGAGCATACCGTGGTCATTGCGATGGCGAACAAAGATTGGAGCAAAGTACCATTTACCGAAGACATGAAAGATTATTTTTATGAAAAGTATAAGGATTCCTTGAAGAACGGAGAGGAGGTGACTGATGAAATGTTGGACGACTTATGGAACTATGCTATGGTGGAAGGTTAGCACATTGTTGCATTGGTCTTCTTTATGATAAAATTTATCCTTATGGACTTGTGTTGACTTTTTGTTGATCATCTGCCCCATCTTATTTCACAGTTCTCAAAAAAGGACCCAGTGAGCATTTTCGAACCCTTGATTCTGTGTTTGATCAGAACCTAAAACCCATAAAGGGTAAGCAAGCAGAGGCGAATAAAGGTATGCATTTTGGTATTTATTTTTAAAATGGCAAACCTTGAGATTTAGATGTTGATTTGATCTTTTGATGCTGCCATAATGATCGAAAGCCCTTTAGGATAGTTTATTATATGCATAGCTGCAACTGCAAATTCACTTTAGCAATTAAGGGCTTGTACCCAGATTGACTTTAGCAAGTCAAACTGCAGTACTCAAAGTCCAAATGGTGCTTAGGGTTTAGCAATTAAGGGCCTTTGTACTTGACCTAATGAATGCCCTTGTCTTGTGTAGCCCTTTAGGGATATTTGTTTGTATGCATAATTTTGGTTGATTTAGCCTTAATTTTTGTATGTGTCATTTACGCTACCGTGTTTATTGCGATGGCGAACAAAGATTGGAGCAAATTGAAATACACTGAAGACATGGTAGACTATATCTATGAAATGTATAAGAGTACCTGGAAGCCAGGAGATGCTGTGACGGATGAAATATTAGACGACTTATGGAACTATGCTATGGTTGAAGGTTAGCACATTGTTGCATTGCTCTTGTTTACAATAATATTTTCACTTAATGACTTGTGTTGAATTTTTGTTGATCATCTGCCCCATCTTATTTGACAGTTCCCAAAAAAGGACCCAGTGAGCTTTATCCAACCCTTGAATCTGTGTTTGATCAGAACCTAAAACCCATGAAGGGTAAGCAAGCAGAGGCGAATAAAGGTATGCATTTTGGTATTTATTTTTAAAATGGAAAACCTTGAGCATGTGTTTGGACAATTTTGATGTTGATTTGCTCTTTTGATGCTGCCCTAATGAATGAAAGCCCTTTAGGTTAGTTTATTATATGCATAAAAGTCCAAATGGTGTGTGACTGTAGCAATTAAGGGCCTTTGTACTTGACCTAATGAATGCCCTTGTCTTGTGTAGCCCTTTAGGGATATTTCTATGTCTGCATAGTTTGGAAGAAAGAGAGTTAGCATAGTGGTTGATTTGGCGTTTAGTTTCTTGTTTGCATACTTGATTTATGGGTTATCTGTACGTGTGTTGTGGCGCTAATGATCCCCTTTAGGTTAGTTTATGATTTACGTAACTGAAATAGCAATTTGACTATAGCAGTTTAGGGCTTTTATCCAAATTGACTTTACCAAGTCAAACTGCATTACTGAAAGTGGAAATGCTTTTTTCACGTCAGAAAATTTTTTGTTAGAAAAGGAGCAACCATTCATTGGTTGGGGATATGTATTACATATAACATGTGTTAAACTATGCAGCTGCAGATGAGCATCAGGAAAAGGCTTATGAAAGCATGATTAAAAACCTTGAGAAGAAGGTTTACCTCCTTGAGAAAAGGATGGAACCGGTCGAGGATGTGTACTTTTACACAAAAGATTGGGTACTTGCTAGTGAAAACTACAGTCAAGATGGGGTTTCAGTTGAAAAGAGGATTGAACAAGTTGAAAAGAAGCTTAAATGGCTGGAAAAGAGGATGCTAAACCTTGAGTTTACGTGCTACTCAAAGGAGATGAAGGATGTTGCAAGTGAAGAGGATGTTAATAGTGAAGATGATGTGGTTAGTGTGTCAAGTGAAGAGGATGAAGCTGCTCCATTAAGATGCAAACCTTCCAGTTCAAAAGCTGCTCCAATAAGAGCCACACCTTCTACTTCAAAGATAATGGATGATCAACCGATAAAGTGTTCTGAAAAGTTGAAAGTAAAAACTGAAGACATGGATGATCAACCTAGGCAGTGTCCTGAAATGTTGCAAGTTCATTCAATTCCAAGTGCTTCACATGGTCTGAAAAGACCAAGAGGCAGACCTCCCAAAAGAGCCAGACCTTCCGGGCCAACTACTGTTGCTGCTCCTAAAAGACCCAGAGGTAGACCTCCTTCAACAAAAAAAAAGGTTCAACTGGTGCAGCTGCTCACAAAAGGGGCAGAGGTAGACCTCCTTCATCTCAAAAAACAGTTGGTCAAAGGAAAACATCCCCATCACAAGCTCCTTCAACTTCAACAAGAAGAGGCGAGAGGCCACCACACATCACTGGAGTGATACTGGGTTTAAGTGCTCCTAAAGCTCAAGAGGTCGCCTCTACAATGTCTGTTAGAAGGTCCAATGCATGGTTTTAGCAGTTGAATTACTTGATGGTTGTTTTAGTTACATGGTTATAAACAATTTTTTTGTTGGTCGATGTACCATTATGTAAGGGTTGGAAATGTCCCAAATTTTGCATATTGTTGTTGGTGTATGGTACTTTAACATATTAATCAATGAATATGAAATCTAGTAATTTTCAATGTAATTTTTGTTTGTAAGCTGACTTTTAAAAGTCAATTGGTTTATGGCTTATTCGGAGATGCATTTGCAGACTGCAATCACACATTCAAACAAGTTAGTTTGGAAATGCAATTGTATTAGGCAACTCTTAGAAAATATGAGATTTTGATTAAGCATAACTAGGAAAAGTTGAAAATACATTATCTCAAACATTTTTGGTTCANCAGAGGTAGACCTCCTTCATCTCAAAAAACAGTTGGTCAAAGGAAAACATCCCCATCACAAGCTCCTTCAACTTCAACACGAAGAGGCGAGAGGCCACCACACATCACTGGAGTGATACTGGGTTTAAGTGCTCCTAAAGCTCAAGAGGTCGCCTCTACAATGTCCGTTAGAAGGTCCAATGCATGGTTTTAGCAGTTGAATTACTTGATGGTTGTTTTAGTTACTTGGTTATAAACAATTTTTTTGTTGGTCGATGTACCATTATGTAAGGGTTGGAAATGTCCCAAATTTTCCATATTGTTGTTGGTGTATGCTACTTTAACATATTAATCAATGAATATGAAATCTATTAATTTTCAATGTAATTTTTGTTTGTAAGCTGACTTTTAAAAGTCAATTGGTTTATGGCTTATTCGGAGACGCATTTGCAGACTGCAATCACACATTCAAACAAGTTAGTTTGGAAATGCAATTGTATTAGGCAACTCTTAGAAAATATGAGATTTTGATTAAGCATAACTAGGAAAAGTTGAAAATACATCATCTCAAACATTTTTGGTTCATACTGTTGGGAAACCTACTTTGTACTGTTTTGTGTATTTCCTATTTGTATGGTAAAACGTAGTACGGGTCGGTTACGGTTGGTACTGTCTGGGTCTATCATTTGGGTTCGCTTATATGTTTCACAAAATTGGGTAATTCATTATCTTACATAACATTTACTCACTCGATCAAATCCAAACCCTAAGTTATATCTATATCAACTCAATTGGTTTTACCAACCATACATACTCTTCTTAACGACCATAACCCAGAACCCTAATCAAATTTATATTTTTTTCAATCATTATGGGGGCTTTGAAATTTTGTAACACACATAACATGGTTGCCTACTTACAGAAACCAGAGGGAAGTGAAGGGTTTCACCAGATAATTGATTTTCTCAATGCCAGTTACATAAGGTATGCTCTAACAAAGAATCCCACTATATATGTTTCTCAAATCAATCAGTTTTGGCGCACTGCTAGTGTCAAAACACTTGATAACGGAGAAAAAGAGTTAAGTGCTACAGTTGATGGCATAGACATGGTAATTAGTGAGTCATCTGTTAGAAGGCATCTCCAACTACCAGATAGTGGTGGTATTAGTTATTTGCCAGAGAAAGAAATTTTCCAACATCTTTCCTTTATGGGGTATGTGCCGGATTCTGATAAATTAACTTTTCAAAAACCACAATTTTCCCCTCAATGGAGATTTCTCATTCATACAATCCTGCATTGTTTAAGTTCAAAGAAAACATCTTGGGAACAATTTAGTGGCAACATTGCAACTGCTATTATTTGCTTGGCCACAAAAAGGAAGTTTAACTTTTCAAAATTGATATTTGATGGTTTGGTGAAAAACGTGAAAAGCAAATACAAATTTTATATGTACCCAAGATTTATTCAAATTTTCCTTAACAAACACAACCTGGCACCTCACAATAAAATCTATAAGACTCCTACCCTTAGGCAAAAGGTTTTTAGTAATATGAGGATGACTTTAAAGGGTTACAATGGGATAGAAGTACCACTATTTTTATCAATGATTGTTTCACCAGTTGAGGGTGAAGGATCAACAACCCAATTTGCGTCCCATCACACACCCATAAGTTCTCCGTCCTCATCACACCCTCGTGCTACACAAGCATATTCGAGAAGAACCAGAAAGGAAGCCGTTTCAGGGAAACCGATACCATCTACTCAAGGAAATGCAGCGGACGAGGATATGTCTGACAGAATGGTGAGGGCCGAAACAATTGTCTCAGGGATTGAAGCCGGGCATACCAGTGGTAACATTGATAAGACCCAACCAATGGCAACGTTTAATGATTCAAGTTCGCATGACTTTGCTTCACGTGATGTAAACCCCAGTGAACAGGATAGAATGGGGGATATGCTTCATGATTTGCCTCTCCCAAGAGTGACCCCAGTTGTAAGCGATGAAGGGACAATGAAATACAAAGAGTTGGTTGATATTTGTGCAAAATTGTCCGAGAAAGTTTGTGCCTTGGAGGCAGACTTGAAAAAGACAAAGAAACTGTATGCTACTGAGTATACCAAGTTGGTTCAAAAAGTGAAGAAGTTATGGGTAAAATTCAAGTCCAGTAAAAGTAAAGGAAAAGCAAACAATATGGACACTGCTAGTTCAAAAGATGATTTGGAAGATCCAAACATGTCATTGCTACAAGAGGGTGCAGATAGTCATGGGATGTTTGGTTATGAAGTGGGGCTTGATATGGATGTTAACGATGTTGCGGAAGATGGCAAAGAAGATACTGGTGAACATATTACCACTGGTGGAGCATCTGTTAGTACTGGCAGTACACAAAAAATTGTTGAAAGTGCTGCACAGACATTGTTAGATATCAGCGAGAATCCTATTAATGATCTACTAGAGAAATTAAAAAGTAAGCAGAATGCAAAGCAAGCTGTTGCTATAAAGAACAAACCTCAAACTGAAGCACAAATGCTGAGGCATATGAAGCTATATCTGAAGCATCAAGATAATTATACTGAAGCACAACTAAGAGGCAGATCCCCTGAAGATATTATACATCGATACAACATCGCTTGCAGGAAGAATGAGTTGTTTATTCCAATGGACTCCACTACACGAATGTTACAAAAGACAGCTATATTGTTCAGCCCATAACAAGCACTTGCTAACACACACAAACGTTAAACTAAACACAAAACCACCCATCCTTTCCCAAATCATTCTTGTCAGCAGCATACACCCTTTTTCTCTTTAACGGCCTTCCATTGCCTTCAACCTCTTCAACATCAGCAACTTCAACACCTACAGCGGCAACAGCAACAACTTCATCTTTGACTCTTGGCACATTTACTGCACCAACAGTTAGCTTGACAAGATTGCTGTCTAATGCTTGATTAAAGTCTTCCCATGCCTTTATTGGGAAAACCTTTTCCACTTTAATCTTGTATTCCAGCATATCAACTTCCTCCCGTACATCTTTTTTCATGGCATTCAGAAGGTTATTGAACTTGTGGATTTCATGAATCCTGCTCAACCACAGCTCAGTGAACTTGAGTGGTTTATCACTACCCTCATCTGACCATTCAGGAGTATGATCAATAACATCATCGATCAAAGCCATCATTTTTGCCCATTTGATCCTTGATTGGTCCATTTTGGGCATTGTGGACTGCATCAAAAGTGGATTTCTTTTCAGCCATTTCTGTTTTTTGAGATGGTAAATGTGGTTGATACTTGGAGGTGCTATGGGTCGTGTTTTATAAGTAAAATTGTGTGACTGTCCTAGGCATAGTGGGTTGGTGGGAAAAAGGGCTAAGGACCAAAACAGAAGGTCAAGTTTGGGTACTGACGGTGCAACATGTGAAATACTTGACGGACTAAACTTGCAATATGTGTGACATAATTATTCGGTGGGAAAACGAGAATGCCCGGAAAAATCAATCTTATTTGACACATTTGCATGCCTCGTCCCTGTGACCGTAACCCAAGTGGACAATACAGTTGGACATGTTGTATATGCAAAGAAGGTTGTTGTTGCGACAAACCACGCTACAAAATGAATAGTACACCACATGATTCGACCCAAATCCAAAATGATGACATTTCAGGCGAAACATCGGTTAGGATAATACCAGGTCCTGCGGGTGTTTATCAGAGGGCGAAGCTACGTAAAATAGCCGATACTAGGGAAGGTCGAGATGTGTCTACAGATACGACACAGGAGTACATGAGAAAAGTTGTCGCAAATGTAGGTTTTGATGATGATTTCACACGTGGTCCATGGCTTAGCGCCGTTGACTATGCGAATGTTAATGGCTGGGTTGTCAATGGATGTTTAGGTGATATCAAGAGCCATATCAAAAAGGGGAAAGTTGATCTTGTTCTTGCAATAATCAAGTCGTGTACTCCAAATGCTCTTGGAGATCTGACAGTAACTCTCAAGGATCTTTCAGGTTCTCTATCTGGTACCATACACCATAAAATCATTAATGAGGGGGGTTATGGAAAGGACATTAATGTAGGAGCTGCCTTGATTCTTCGTAACATTTCAGTGTTTTCACCTAAATCAGGCCTGTATCTTAACATTACAATGAAAAACTTAGTTACGGTATTCAAAAAGGATACACCTCCTGGTAGTAGTGGAATTTTAGACAAAGAAGAAATCATGAAACTTCTGGAAGAAGAAGAAATGTCTGAAATTGAATTGTAGCTACTAGGAAATGTTAATGATAATGAAATTCAACATACACAAGATGAAAAAGCATTCAACCTAGCTTTGGAAGAAGAAGCAAGATATGATAGGATTGATCAAAAGAGGCTTCAACAAGAAGAAGAGGAGTATAACCTGCTATGGGGCTTGCAACAACACCAGCCACAACAACAACAACAACAACAAGTTGTGCAAGGTGCATCTAGTTCATCTGCACCAAGAGTTGATGTGCAACAACAACATGTGCCTCATCTGGATCACTTCCATGAAAATGTGGTAGATGATGATGATGGCTGGAACTCTGACAAGGAGCGGCAACTGAGTATGTTGGAAGGTCAGTTAGAGGCAGAGAAGTTTGCGAGCAACTCTGCTTATGACGACGGTTACGACTCCAACAACTCTCAAACCTGGGATCACCCAGATTATAACTGACTTTTAAGTTTATGTTTATGGGATCTTTAAATTTATGTTTACATTCAATGTACCAGTTTAATTATTACAGAAATCAATGTGTTAATGTTGGGTGTGTCTATTGACATTGTGAGATTGTTGTTCTACCAGTACCTTCTTTAATTGCACAAGTATCGTTGTGTGTCTTAGCAGTACCTTCTTCACATGTGGCAGTACCTTCTATACTCACATGCATTATTTAAAGTCAAAGATGCATTGATTGTCCCATTCACTAACTTTGACTTATTTAAGTCAAACATAAAACCTACTATAAAAAGAAAGATAACCAACATTTATTCACACACTTGGGACTAAACACCAAAATATTTAACTACATTTATATTTGCCTCTCAAACCCTAAAGTCTAATCAAAAACAAAATCCAAACAATGGGATCCCCTAAGAGTACAGTTATTTATAGGGATATTGCTATTTACCATTTGTACAATCTTTTGGATCATTTAATTGTAGTTTATCTTCTTTATCATGTTTGAGGTTTATTTATGTTACAAGTTTCGGGGGTTTTCATAGTTTCTATGTAGATGACTTAGATTACATAGTCCATTGTATTATCCTTTTAGGTTTTGGGGGTTTTGTTAGTTTGTATTTATTTAAGTAGATTACAAAGTCCATTGTAATATCCTTTAAGATTGTCACATGGATATGCCTTATTTATTGTTCATGCCCACTCACTGAATGATATATAGATTGTCTACATTGATACCTGTAAACATTGGAAAGTTGTGATACATGCATTTCGCCTACTTGGACCAAATGTAATGCGACTATAATGTAGTTTCATCCATACCTTTGAACACTAACAGAACCCCTTGTAGTGTAATTAGTTATGTCTACCTTGCAGCCCTGTTTGGGATTACAATAAGATAACCAATGTTAGTACCTTGCTCACCTGTTTCGGATAACACTTAGACGACCAACGTGAGAACCTTGAAGCCCTATTTGGGATTACAACGATACCACATTGGAACCTTGAAAAGCTTTTGTTTGTCTTTGGCCACCAAAGACAGTACCTTGCAGCCCTGTTTGTGATAACAATACAGGACCAAATTATAGTACACTGGAGTCATCTACATTGGTATACCTTCAAAAGTTTTTATTAGATATATGTTAACATCTTTATCAATCAAATTGACATACAATATATTATTTTGCAGTGTACTTTATCCTTAGCTCCTCATCATCCGATTCTATTTCAGTGTTTTATGATTCAAGTAATTCTGAGTCAAGCTCTGATGATAACCTAACCCAAATTCTTCAAAGGTATGAGTTTCAACAATATGATTCTACAACTTCTGAGAATCTGAACTATGATGATCCTCCAATTTCTGATGAAGTGATAGAAGCTGTTCCTTTACAAATCATATTACCTACTGAGCCTGCCCAGCTAACAATCCTGGCCTACCTCTGCCTGTCCCTTTTGACCAAAGGATCTCAATTACACCAGCAAAGAAACGTAAAATTGAACAGGATATTGGTGAAAGCAGCAAAGGCAAAGGCAAGGCAAAGGCAAAAGGCAAGGCAAATGCAAAAGGCAAAGGCAAAGGGAAAGGCAAGGCAGTATGAAGATGTTGTATGTGTCCATCTTAATGAAGGTTAAGCTTTTGTAAAACTTGTTCTCTTTTGATGGTGGTTGTAAATATATCTTAGCTTTTTATGAATGGTGCTAATGTAGTAGACTTACATCGGTTAATGATCTCCTATGATGTATTTGACTCTTTTTAATGACTTAATGGTTCATGATTTACATATTTCTAGTTACAAATTCTGCAAAACATGACTTCCTTATGATAAATGTTGAATTCAGTCACAGTTTAGAGGTCATTTGTGCTTAGAGTTGAGCCCATCCTTTGATATGTAAGTTTCACATTTATATAACATGTTTCTCTATGGGGCATTGGGACAAACGACAATAATCAAACATTTACCAATCAACCATAAATAAGCTTAGTAATTAAACCTCATATTTTCCATTCATAGAGTTAAAAAGGGCAACCTTTCCATACATCGAATACTTATAACATATTAAAAACCATACTAAACAAAACAAACACCATAATCATTAAGAAACTTTTTCCATTTTACTCCAACTGGTTCGAAGCCAGAGCTCTAGCTTCCATGCTTGCCTCCTTACCTCCTTCCCCATTTCCCTCATTCTCCTTTCCTTTGTTCAGTTGTCCAAAGATAATTCAAGCTTCGTAATCATTTCTCCAAATTTAACCGTTCAATCAACCCGATACCATCATCAACTTTCTCCTCCCACCACAGGGCGCGGCTGCTTCCACCATAGTGCGGGGTGCTCTAACACAGGGCGCGGCTGCTCCACCACAGTGCCGGCGCTGCTCCACCACAGGGCGCGGCTGCTCCGCCAACAGTTGCCTGCCAACCACATTTGTCTCTTCTTTCCTCATCTGTATCTTCATCTTCATCTTCATCCTCATCTAAGGACCCAAAACCTCATTCCCAGTAATAGTCCTGGGTCTCCGGCACCAGTGAGGTATCACTTTCCTCAATTGTATACGCTTCCCCCCTCGCCCTGCCATAAGACCCATAATCAGTACGGGCATTACCCGGATTCCTAAACACGCATCCCACATCAAGGGGTTGTTTAGGATGAACTCGTATTCGTCACTTCACTTTTAAAACACCATTTGCATCTGGCATTTTTACACTGTGTTTTTCAAAGGGATTTGTGTGTGGTGTGTTCCAGGGTATAGGAAACGACGGTAATAACAATAGGGGCTGAAAAGGTGTTGGTTCCAACGGAGGAAAGAGCGGGACAACATGGGATGACGAAAGGGGACTAAATTGCGCCAAACAAGGACATATGAACATGGGACCAAAAAAACCCTTGACTTGTCACTAACGTTTGCAAAGCAACGGCCCGTCAGCAGAAAATGGGTAAAAGGCACGATCGGCGTGAAAAAATGAAAGTTCAGGGACGTATTTGCCAAAAAAAAAGATAAAACTTCGCTGCCAAAAGTCGACAACTTTAGAGGTAACGAACGGCTGTAATTTTGTCTAATATATATGATATTTGATTCTTGTCTTTTTCATTTTTATCTTGCATAGTTACGCTTGTACCATCAAGGAGGACAATATAACCTTTTAAAAGGAGGTGCAAGATATATCTTAGAATGTGTAGACGCAGTATTGGTTATCTTAACGATGGAAGTTCATCAACTTTTGTACCACTGGCGGTTTTTTTTTTTTTTTTTCTATTTTTTTTTATCCCTTGTGGGAGGACCAATAGTGACATCTCGCGAGACACCAATGAGTTTTGCTTTGGTCTTTTTGTTCTTCTTCTTTTCGTTACAGTCTTTCTCAATTAAATCGTGGTTATAAGTCATTAAGGTAGTTATATTAATACTTAAATTTGATTTATCAAAAAAAAAAAAAAAAAAAAAAAAAAAAAAAAAAGAGGTAATTATACATTGATAAATATTTCATAGTAAACAATAGTCGCACGCGACTTTGACATAAGTTGCACTAACAAATTTTGTATTTTGGATGCTTTGTATTGTTGACTTTTGCTTTAAAATAATATATGTTCACCAGATATTTTTTTTTTAAAATAAAAATAAATAAATAAAAATAGATTTGGAGGTACTGGTTTGGTTTGGGACTTAATGTTGTTTTAATGTTTATTCAATGAGTTTTTGTAGAGTTAAGTTGTAGTTTGCAAATTTAGTTTTGAAATAAAGTCTAGCGTTGGGAACCGAAGTTTGCAAGGTGAATAAATTAGCGGGAAACATGTAATGACGAGAATACCCTTATAGACATAATCGACTGAGTCCACTTAACGAGAGTACAAACGATCATTAGCTCTCAGTGGCATAACATGAATGACACGTTAGCTCTCGGTGGAAAATTTGCGAATCTTTTTCGATGTATTTATTGCAATTTTGGGAAACATTATGGACGAAATTTGCAATTTACCAAGATATTGATGTAATCATCAAATTTGAAAAGATAGTGATGCAATGTAATAATGAATTTTTGTAAGAATATAAATGAAATAGCCCCCCAAAAAAATAAAAAATAAAAAAATAAAAAGTTAAAATAAAATAAATCTTAGCTGTGAAACACGCAACCAAATGGTTAAACCTATCAAAACAACTTTTGTTTTCACTTCTGCAAATAATAATAAAATAATTGCAAACCAAACTTATCAATTCCCATTTTGCAATTCCTCTTTGACGATAAGTTAATTATAGCATGTTGAGAATGGAATATTTTATAGTTAAAAAGCCAAATTGACCTATTAATTAAAGTTAATCTTTCACTATTTGTTAATGGTTTGGTTATCATACTTTGACAGGCATTTGCTTTTGGCGGTAAAACTAATTGTGGGTGTAAAAAATATTCCGTTTGTTTAATTAATGTTACCCAAATGACATTTGGTGGATTATTGCTGCCCGTTGGTTGTTTATTTTAGCAGCGAAGATATCTCTAAAAGCAATAAAATTTTGACGTTTAAGGTCTATATACATCCCAATTAAGTTGTGTTTTAGATATATCTGTGTATAATGAAAGATGTGGAAACGAATTTTGTTAACTCTAATCTAAGAGTTGATAAACGAGTGTAAATTTCAGAAGTGAAAATCTAACAAGAGACAAACTCTTAAAACATGTAGTTTATTAATAATTAAGATAAAAAAAAAAGACATCAATTACATAACTCAAAACTTATATTTATAGGAGAAAGTTATCTTGAAGAGAAAGATAACTATTTAAAGTAAATACACTTTTCTAAATAAGATGATAATAAAAAAAGAAAATTGATATTTACACATAACAATATAATTAATACACATATAAATAACTGTGAATAGACTAGTTACCAATCACTTCCCCATCTATTCGGTTACCAATCACATATGAAACATGTGTTCCTTCAATATTTGCGTTAAAGCCTTTCATTACAACTTTAACAAATTATCATATTATATATTGAAGAGTGATGATTTGCACACTCCAATTATTGATTTGCACACTATATTTCATGCATTAACCAATTTTACATATATGACAAGATGCTCACTGTAATTGTACTTTTGAGTGTGCCAATTAATAATTAGAGTATGCAAATCATCTCTATATCGAATGATCCAAGAAAATTTGAGAGGTTTTCATTAAAGTGAAGCTTCTCTTTGTTTCATCGCAAGTTATATGCATTTACAATTCCAATATTTTTGTTGAATAAAACAATTGTAGCAAACATAACTCAACAAACTAGCTCAAACAAAATATAGGATAATCTATCAATTAAACGACACAGTGATCTAAATCATGATAATAAAAAACAAATTGTGCACCAAGATTATTCATCATAAAAAAAAAAGTATAAAAAATAAAAAAAAATCTTGAACATTATTATACTAGTACCAATCAAAACGTACCCATAAATTTCAAGCATAACAAAGGTTCAATGCAATATTGTCGTCCATTTAATAAACTAAAACAAATGTAAGGCTAAGTGATTAAAAAAAGGTAAATGACTCGACGTCGAAAAAGGGATTTCCAAACTTATCAAAGTCTAGATCAGGTACGCTTCGCCTAAATAGAGCTAAATGACACGTAGTAAAAATAATCAATGCATTGTGAAAGGGACTTCCAAACTTATCAAAGTCTAGATCAGGTACGCTTCGCCTAAATGGAGCTAAATGACACATACTATAAATAATCAATGCATTGCGAAGACAGTATCCCCACAGATCAAATATTGACCAGAACAACTATACAAACAAAGGAATATTTACACACAAAAGTGCAACCACAACTCCTCTAGTATGGCATGGTGATTGAGGATAGTGTATGCCAGTTCTTAGTGATTAATTCAGTTGCTAAAATACAAATAAGCCAATTGTTTATATACATGCTATCGTGATGGATTAGTAAAAGACAACAGTGAGAGTGATTAATTCATATGTTAGAAGCAATAGTGGAAATGATTGGTAAGAGACTCAGAGGGTGTTAAATACTTTAAGGGCATAACAGTCTATTTACATTTATTTTTATGTGTACAAATAAAATTGGTATGTGTACATATCAATTCCCAATAAAAAAAACCCAGTTTTGCAATGAACCCCCTCAAATGTGGCGCATCTTCGAAACATCCTACGACCTTGCCCTATTTGTTGGCCAAATGCAATAGCATATGTCAGTTTTTTACCTTGTTGTTTCGAAAAATATGGACACATGATAAGCCCTAGGATTTTGATTTTAATTATAATTTTTATTTGGGTAAATTGAAAAGATGTACACTTTGTATGAACTTACAAACTGGTCGAACGGGTATAAAGAATACTATGATTACATAAAAGTGGCTCGAGTTTTAATATTCGGATCATTGATATGTTCTCAACATGCAATCGCCCCAGGATGAGCTGCGATAAGTTGATTAAAATTGAAGTCTTTATAGGATTCAACATTTTTTCAGAGTTGGTAAAAAGGTGCAACAGTTGTAACAATGTTCCCTAAAGAACAATATATCCTTACCTAAAGTAAAAGCCTATGCACTCTTTGCCTAACCATTGAATGCTCAACACATGTAGAGTATAATCCTTTAGAAACCATAATTCTCTGCTATAAAAGATAATGTTTGTAGTGGAGTAAATGTTATTTTTTGCAATTAATGTGAAACACATTCAAGAGCGCATCCATGCTTAATGCAGTGCGTTTGGACCTTTACCGACCAAACTTTTTTTTTCTTTTTCATATAACTCCTGTAGGCTTGGTCTCGATTCTTGTCCCCATCATTCTCCCTCACCTGAAAAGAACTAGACTCCAAATTCTCATGGGTAACTTTTTTGCTCGTGGGGTAAACACTCAACTTTTGACTAACACCATTAATCTTCACTCTTTTTTCACACGAACCCGATCATCCATTTATCAATCCCATTTTAATTTTTTCATCAAAACAAAATTCGTCTTCGAGCTCTTGAGGTTTTGAAATATTGGGTTCAACATGTTCTTCAGTGCTATCCTTTATTTTGTTTGTTTGATTCACTTTAATTTCTACATTCGGAACTTGGCCTCTTCTTCGGTTGAACAAATAGCGATTATTCTACCATTCCACATAAAATATAAATATTGTGTTGTGAATCATGTGTTGTTTGAACTTCTTGTTGCCATGGTTTTCTTAAAAGAATATGATTCTCCTCATAATCGGTTACCTCACAACATACCTCACGATTATAAGACCTATCAAAAGATATTTGAATCCAACAACCTTGCGTTCTTTTAATCGGATACATCCATATTGGTAAATTAAAATAATTAACCATTTTTCTCGACACCAAATTTCTAGCACCATAAGTGTCAATAATTAAAGAAGCAACGATATTATTGATCATTTTTTTAATGAAAGAGCTTGACTGTTGGTTGTCGCACTCCATCTTCTCATTTCATCAAGGGATTAGTTGCATCTACGGTTGCGAATATATCTGCCTATAGTTGGATGAATTTGCCGACCCTCGTGTTTGCTACCCTTGCGATTCTTGTGGATTGATGCCCCACTTACGATAACGAAACATAGTTATTCTAGCATAATGGAAATCATGTCAAGTTCTTTCATGGATTTCGTTAAACTATGATCCATATACTCTCCAGACCATACCTCATCAACAGAATGGGTTTTGATAACATCTACATCATTCACCATGCATGATACTAACAAGCTCTGATACCAACTAACGCAAGACGGGATAACAAATTTTGTTAACCCTAATCAAAGGGTTGATAAACGAGGATAAAACCTTCAAATAATAAACCCTTGACAAGAGATATACTTTTAAAACACGAAGGTTATTAATTATCAACATGAAAAGAAGATATCAATTATAAAACTCTAAACCTTATATTTATAGGAAAATGTAATCTTTAAGAAAAATATAACTATTAGGGTAAATAATAAATTTAAAAATAAATAAACTTACTTAAAATAAAACAGTAATAAAAATTCATTTATGAAGCGAACCTCTCAAAATCGGCGCATCTTCCAAACAGGCTACGACCTTGCTCCAATTGTTTGTCAAATGTTGCGCATCCATGCCTAATGCGGCGCAATTGGACCTTTTCCGACCAATCTTGTTTAGTTCTCGTATAATCTCGTAGGCTCGTTTTCTATTCTTGTCCCTGTCAGTATATATATTCCTTATAAGTCCAATCATATACGATGAATGATTAATGATTGGGAGGTGATTTGTACACCACTTTTTTTTTTTTCCATCCACCACTAAATCATGCATAGCAGTATTGTTCTGTGTTCATCACTAATGTAATTTAATGATAGATGGCAAAAAAAAGTGATGTACAAATCACTTCATTTATCGTGATATTTGAAGATTATCACAAGCGTATATAAGATTCATCGATATGTTACTACACGTGGACAATAATGTGTTATTATTAGTCAACATTCGACAATAAAGGTTGCATGAGTGAGACTCTGAGTATTAATGGCGTTCAGATTATGAGACATCGATCGAGGAAGTCAATTAGTATTTTATTTTCCACACGAGACTTCTATTTGAAGCATTTTCAATTCAACATGAATAAGTACCCAACAAATTAAATACGTAAAAGCAAATTCTTAATAATACACGTTGTAATTTACGACTTCAAAAGCAACAGATTGATGCAATATTGCAATGTCAAATAGGATGGACACACTTGCATAAGCGTGGGTGAAAATGATTGTGTTAAAGGAGAAAATGCTTAGTTATATATGTTTAAGGCAACATCTGGCTTTTGTAAGGGAGGAAGATTTTGAACCCAGTGTGGAATTAGTCTCCTTAATCCTTCAACAAGATTATAGTTTTCATGATTAAACTCTTGCACTTCATCTTTTCAACAGCAAATTGTTCAACGCAAGATGCCATACATTAATTAGCTCAAAAGTTCATTAGTTAAACTTTACATAGCATATATGTATTGATTAAATTTTGTGCTCAAATGGCTGTTTTTTTGTCGGAACACACAACCAAAATTATAGTGTTCAAAGGCTATATCACACAAACTCATTAAAATTCACGAGACGGCCCTCGATTGGCAATAAATGGATGGAAGCTCAAAATTTGATAAATATATTACTTTAACATAGTAAATCGCTAGCAACGTGGTCCATCATATAGTGATTTTTATTGAGCGGGTAGGGAGGCCCGGAGGGGGTGCAAACCCGATTCCCGCACAGGGCACATTTTCGAATGGGGCACAAATTTTTGGAAATTTTTTAAACTGTGAAGAGCTAATCAACCAATTTGCTATGAAGAATGCTAGGAGAACTTCACGAATCATCGGTTAACTACTATGGTATGTATTTTTAATACTATGATTTTGTTATGGATATAATTAATTGTTATAACATTAGTTATCATTTACAAAAAAAGAAAATTTGCTAGAAGTTAGGGGCATTTTTTTCTTGGCTCTCACTGGGTACTCAAATCCTCAGGGCCGCCACCGGGTATAATGTAATTCCCATTTAATCTTAATTCATCACCAACCAATTTTTTCATTTCCTAATTACTTTTTTCATTTCTATTTGCTTTGACTTTTTAAATAGGAAAAATTTTGGTTCACTTTCCATTTTAACGATATTCATTTTACAAAGGAAAATTGCCGTACGTACGTAGGTGGTATTAATTAATAATACTATAATAGTACTCCGTAATAACTAAGTTCTATATCGGGATTGTTACAATTAATGAGTGTTTATTTGGAGACCTTATAAAACTGCATTGAATGATAATATCTAATACCTTCGGAACTGGTCATTTAATCCTCAACTACAAATTAAATACCACAAAATAAGGCTTGCTGCTTCCCATTAAAGAATACTCCCGCTCTCTCAAAACGAGTGTCTATAAACAAAAAAATAAACGAATATAATATATGTAATTAATGCTAGTTTTGCAATTAAAAATCTTCCTTTTTTTTTTTTTTCTTTTTTTTTCATTTTATTTTTTTTTTTTTTTTTTTTTTGGATGCCATGGGATTTATGATAATGACAACACTATAATTTTAGAAAAGCATAATTTAGTAATGTTTTGCAAGTTTCATTCAGTATGAAAACTTATAGCATTACATGTAGTATGAATATAAATAATAAGTGCTTGTGATCAATGAAAGATCTCTTAGATGTAACTGAAAGATAGTTTATATGGCAGCTGATAGAATGTCATTTTTGAATCTCATGAGGTATGGTAAAAGATAGGGTAAAACTAATCATATTCTGTGTATTTTCTTATTACACATTATTAAGTAATTTACTGTTAAACATACTAAAAATATCTACAATTACTATTAGTTTAAAATTACATATTTACTATTACTGACTACTAGTACTACAATTACTAAAATGACAGATAATAAATGCCAACCCAGCTAAAAGTAGGAGATAAGGCAGCGAACTCTCTCACTATATAACAACCCAAAAGCTGCGCCTCATTTTAAAACCCAACTTCACTTCCAACATCAAAGCCTAAATACACAGTTTGCAATACATATTGGAGCATCTTTTGAGAAAGGTGGACAGGTAGTTATAATTGGTGATGACACAAAAATGTGGGTTTACTGCATTTTCCTCGTTCTCGTATTCGATGATTGTCGAGGAACCTCTTCTGCTTGACAAGCCGGTGCTTGGAAGGCATCCTATGTTCAGTAGTTGGTATCAAGCATTATTCGTATATATCTCTTTGTTTTTCAGTTGGATTACTGAGCTATGATCTCTCTCTGTTTGAGATAGAATGTCATTTTAATCTCATGAGATGGTAAGATAGGTAAAAACTAAATCATATTTGTGTAGTTTTCTTATTACGACATTATTAAGTAATACTGTAACATACTAAATATCTTACAATTACTATATGTTATTACAATACTATTACTACTACTAGCTACTACTAATAATAATAATGACAATAATAAATACCAACCCACTAAAAATAGGAGATAAGGCAGAATCTCTCACTATATAAACAACCCAAAAGCTCCTCATTTTAAAACCACAACTTCACTTCCAATATTCCAAACCTAAAACACAGTTTGCAATACATATGGAGCATCTTGAGAAAGGTGGACAGGTAGAAATTGATGAACAAAAATGGGTTTACGATTCCTCGTTCGATCATAGAGGTCGAACACCTCTTCGTGCTACAACCGGTGCTTGGAAGGCATCCTTGTTCATTATTGGTATCAACTTATTCTATATATTCTTTGTTTTTCATTATTACTGACAGAAAAATTGTGCTGCATGAATGTTTAAGGACATAATAATGCTTTTAAGGTTCACATGACCATTCATTTGTACAAGTGAAAGTCCACTTGTGAAACGTT
>LBNU01010068.1:7071-29097 GCA_014162995.1 Artemisia annua
TGATAGTATTTTTCACTCACTTGCTACTCAATCAAGAATGGCAAACTTCGTATGAAATTTTTGAGTGTATGCTTATTCACTTACTTTGAATGCAATTTTTGATTTTTGTGCGTACATCAATCAAAAATGGCAAACTTAGAGTGAATAAATGACATGATTGAGTGTATTTTTATTCACTTACTACATGATGATTGATGCTTGAAGAATGGTCATTCAACTCTCCTCAGACACCTAATGCTCCATTTACTAAGAATGACTGGGATTTATGTTTGATGAATACTTCCAAACTTCAACAAATGGTGAACATCTAGTTTCTGAAGCTCCTTTTTCGGTTTTTGTTGGCTCTTGGATCATCTTCTTCCATCTCCATTGAGCAAGATGCACTAGTTTGAAGTATTTCTCAGAATAATCACGAAACCCAATCTCCAGTTATTCTTCAAGGTGTTGATAATGACTATCATGGTAATGAAGCTGCACATGAATAATGATCCGTCTTCTGGTATTTCTTTCCCAAAACCGGACTCTGAAGAATCCCCTTCTTCACGGATTGTTGTTCCTTCTAATGTGCACTCTATAAATCAACCACAAGAATGTAAAGAAAAATGTCGGCTAAGATTTTGGAAATGGAATGTTAAGTGATCACAAGAGTTTACTTGGTATTGTTTATTTGAGATTGAAGTGAAATTTTACGGGTATGTGTACTTAGTATCTTCGGGATCCTTGTTCGAGCCTTTGATCTCTACATTGACGATGACTTTGGTATCTAGTTATTTTTGGTAAATCTTCTCTTCTATTGCATCAAAATAACTATCACATTCAGTGTCACAACTCACACGAAGTTGTCGGTATTCAAGAGGTGATGTACGTCTTATACTTGATGGTTGAAGAATATAGAGTACTTAGGGATTCGATGCATGAAGTCTCTACACCGCTCTTTGTCATACAATGGTGCAAGTTTAAGTCACAAAAACGGGGAATTCTACTTCATCTTCAAGTTGGGAATATCGGGTTTACTTCACAAAGTGGTCTTAGCAATAGCCGACTTTTCATAAGGGTTGATAAGATAGTCATAAGAGAGTTTTTCTGTAGCAGTTGATTCTCACAGGATACATCTAAGCATATGTTGTTCTTCTCACAAAATTTCAAGTTGTATGTGCATATAATGTGTGGCTGATTCTGAAGTATCAAAAATAGCAAAGGGGAAGGAGACATACATCGGAACGCACAACGAGTACACGTGATGAGCTTTATACTTCTTCCTAATTGAAGTTATTCCGGGAAGTTAAATGTCATAACCGCAGAGAAGATCAGTGTTCTAACTCGTTCTTTTGGTGTATTATTCCACCTACGTGGGGGAAGAGATGTAAGAAACAGTTTCTGATGATAAAAGAGGTACAAGTGTGCTTCAGGTTTTTGAGCTTCATATAATGAGACTGATTGCATCACTTCAACTACTTGGGGGAAGTGGTCTCTGGATACTTTTGGTACGCATTACTTCAGCCTTTCAGCTGGAAGAAAGATGAGAAGAACTATTCAAGCGTGAGATGATACTTTGCTAAGCTACCAAAGCTTTATAATGAGGAGGCTAAAATTCGACGATTTGGTGGTGCCTAGTGATTAACTCAGCTGTGAGATTCTAGTGATTTGTTAACTACTTGCGCTTGGTGAATTGTTGTAACTTAAGTCGTTTCGATTAGTCTGATTGTAATTTGACGTTGTGAGTTAATCCTTACGACTTGACTCATTACGATCGGATCTATTGTAACTTGACTTGTCGCAACTTGACACTTAGTGCAGATTGTGACTTATCCAAGATCTCACTCTAAGTCATAATCGCATATCACATCTTTTGGTTTCTTTTGTTGACTTTAGTAAAATCCCGAGAGAGAATCGATCTCTCGGTTTAAGTCACAAGAGTTGTAAAACTCCGCTTAAGATTATTTCATGGCATCTACAGCTTCAGGAACCTTAAAAGCTTTGGTGGTGAAAGTTTAAGAAGTGTTGATTACTGTCTTCTTCAACGTAGCGACTAATTCTTTCTGTTTGGTACTCATGTCAACATATTCTTAAACCAATCAGTAATTGCTCAGGGCTCAAGAATTTCATGAATGAGTTTATCGGGATAGTTAGATTCGGGAACTACCAGGTTGACACAATTATGGGTTATGGTGGTTGTGTCGTCAGTGACTGTGTAATTTCTAAGAGAATTGGATGGTGTTGATCTTCTTCAAGGCAAACGTGTCACTACCGTGTACACCATCTATATTTGTTCGGCTAGTCAACTGCGCTAAAGAAAGAAGCATGCCCACAAACCCAATATTGTCAACATCTTCATGGGAGTTCTTCATACCCTACAAAATGACTACCAAGATCTGGAAAGGTTAAAAGCTAAAGCGATTGTTGAAATATCTGGTGGTTATGCTTCAGATCATAAGGAATGCCGAATCTACGACATACGAACCCGACAAATCTTGGAAACCATTCACGTCACATTCTATGAGCTGTCTGAGCAAATGGCTTCTGCACACATCAGTGTAGGACCCGCTTCTAAACTTTTGTCTTCTGAACCAACTATTTCAGTTATTGTATCCCACTCCTACATGTACCTTATGTACCATCTACCGATAAGGATTTGGAGATCTTCGCTAATCAAGTGGTTGATGAATACTTTGAGCCGCCAATTGATGATACACCGGTACCACCAGCCATCGCAGCTTATGTTCCAAACGATCTAAATGGTCCATCTTGTTCTTCTTCAATGGCTCAAGACGTTCCATCAGCAAGTCATTCATCAACTTCATCATACATACAATCTCCTTTCGTACATCAAGGTACTGCAGTCGATGAATCGTTTGAAGTAAATCCATCTGCTCCACCTGATGTTGCTCCGTTCAAAGATACATTTACTCCTGAATCTTCTTCTAAAGCTTCTTCTTCAGGAAATCTTAACACAAGCACATCAGTGTCCTAACCGCAACCACATGATCTTCACTATAATGGGAAATCTACTCAACCAGTGTCCACTCGAAGGCATCTGGACACACTTGCCTCATGGTGCTTTTACAATTCCATACAATTCTATCTATCGTCTCTAAGTATGGGAATTGGCACCATCTCCAGACTGTGCAATAATTATAGCTCTTAGATGGATCCTTTAAGTGAAATCTGATAAGCATGATAACGTTCTGTATACAAGGCAAGGGTTACTGCTAAGGGTTACCAGTGGTGTGGTGAAACTTCACTTCACAAGGACAGAATTTCAGCTTGCAGATTTCTTCACTAAGGCACTTCCGGGAGAACGGTTTCGATTTATTCTCCAGTAACTTGGTTTGGAGAGTCTCATGCCAGTATCACTCAAAAGTCTTCAGGAAGCGAATGAGGAGGAATGGATTCGCTTCAAATATCCTTTTATATAATATAAAACCCAGAAAAGAAAAATACAAAAATATAAAATCTATAAAAATCATAAAAATCAGAAAAACTCAAAAATACCAAAAATAGTTTGTTTCTTAGGCATGTCTTCTGGCATCGTCAGAAGTTCAAAATGTTTTCAAAACATGCCTACATGGCTTACAGTCATTTCAGGCTGTAACCCGCGCTTCAAAATTATGGCTTGCAGTTACTTCAGACTGTAACCCGCGCTTCAACATTATGGCTTACAGTCATTTCAGGCTGTAACCCGTGCTTCAAAATGATGGCTTGCAGTTACTTCAGACTGCAACCCGCGCTTAAATTATGGTTTGCTATTACTTTAGATAGCAACCCGGTTTTCAAAATCCGTAAAAAACACGTTACCATATTTTCACTGTGTGCGGATTATCCGAAAGGTTGTACGCTTCAGTGCAACCTTTCTAGTAAAAGAAGAGAAGTTTTCTTTTCCCAAAATCTCTTTCTTCTAAAATTCTTCAAAAGAGATTTTGTGGTGTACAAGGTAGCTATCGGACTTAAATTTTCTCAAATACATTACCGCTCACATTAATGGCTATTAAACGTTAAAATTGAAAACGGGTCATTAATTGAGGGGGAGCGTATTTGCTCAAAATTTCTGTACCTTTAAAAACTTTGTGCACCAACAACAGTGAAAAACCGAAAAGTGTCTCAAAATCAGTAAACGTTTAAAATCTTATCACATTTCTCTCCAAAGCTTTTTCGAAAATTATTTAAATCAATTGGGATCACAAAATCTCAAAAGATTTGAAATTTTATGATCGGGGGAGAGAATGTGATTTAAATATGAAAACTGATTTAAAAGTGATGTTTTTGGAACTTAAAAGAATGTTTTTGGACTTACGAGAACGCTCCCTTATGTGCTAAAATGTTAAAGATTTTGGATTTTAATCAAAGCACATATTAAGGGGGAGCAAGTGATTAAATGTGATGTTTTTGGAACTTAAAAAGATGTTTTTGGACTTAAAAGTTCGCTCCCATATGTGCTAAAATTTTAAAGATTTTGGATTATAATCAATGTGCACATATTGAGGGGGAGCAAGTGGCTAAGAGTCTTTCGCGGGATTTTACAAAATCAAGTAGAAACCGTGAATTGCTTATGACTCAGAATTTGACTCATGAATTGACGAAACATGAAAAGTCGTGAATCGAAAAGACTAGTCCTGGCCGGGTAATAATTTCAAGCTGGTCTAACCAGTGATGTAAACGTGTCTCGAAGAGGACTGGTCCAAGTAGAAAGTACCGTTTCGAGAAACTCTTCTTAGATATATACTTTGACGGGTCTAACTTCCTTTTTAAGGAATGTTAACAACTTCAAGTTAGTTATTAGGGCTAGTTATCACCTAAAAGCTGATAATGGATCCCTTTAACTAAGCAACGTAAACGTGTCCCTCGGGTATATGTCTATTAAGAGCCGATCAATTCAAATAAGTGCAACTCACCCCGACATGTGCAAATTTCTTTCTTTACCTATGAGCACATGTTAAGGGGGAGCATTTGAAAAATGATAAAACTCTCAAAGTGTTAACAAAATGTGTTTCTTAATCATAAACACTTTGAGAGAATTTTCAATGATTTGGTTATATGGCGATTGTGGAAAGATACCAAAAGACCGACCACTTTAATTTAATGCATGGAGTTATAAGGATGGTAAGGTTAGGTATATGTTCCCATGATCCACCAGAACCGGAGGGATCTTCCCAGGGACAATCCAATAGATAGATTAGAAGTCCTTAGGAATGATTGAAAAAAGGAGAAAAGTGAGAAAGGGAAGAGTGCCGACTGAGACTGAGCTAGGACTGGAACAAACCCAACAAGGTTCTAGTAATGAAGTCTCGGTAAGCACTGAAGGGGTTGAAGAATTAAAAAGAAATGAAATGAGAAAGGGTGAAAAGAAATAGCCCTCCAATTATTCAACCTTAGGGCAGAAACCGGGTTCAATTCATATGCTACTGATTGTTACCAAGGTAACATCGGTATTGAAGATAAAGACGTCATGGACCCAGTGACGCACTGCACTAAACCTCCCAGCCACTCAAGTTCTCTTAAAAGAGCTTGTTTCATTCTCACGGGGAACCGGTGTAAACTATCGACTAGTCTCTTAGAGCTAGTTGATATTGAAACAGGAGACCCCTCCCTAGTCTCCGAATAGGATAACCAATGTGCACTTATCGAGTCTAGAGCCAAGAGATGCATCAAAAGATCTCATAGGAACACTTGATACTTCTACACTGGTTGTTCAACATTAAGGACACCAGATGTAATATTTTGAGTCCTACGCAGATCTTAGCAATCTGCCAAGAACACTTATGAGGGAATATACATAAGTATTTCCCAGTGATTGAGTGGAAACTCCTGCCAGGGTCAACATCAAACAGCCCTGACAGCAGGTCACTTCGGTAATCTCTTGTGGGTTACGCTTAGTGTGTACGGTGGTGTTCCAAAAGGTCTACAGTCGTGGGGTGATCTCCAGCGACTCACCTAATCGTTGGTGTACTTCGGTATGTCAGTGAAAGCCCTTTCGGGGGCATCCGATTAGGAACGGCCTTGGTAAGGATTAGAGAAAGTCTTCACACTATGCTGTTGACGATCTCGAAGTCCGAACTTGTAAGTGCCGGTATGTTTATTACTAACCAAGTTTTATGCAGCTCAACATACCAAACTTACCATGTTCACCACCATCACTCTAGTTCCACATGCTCATACCAACATCTAAAAGGAGACGTCAGAACTGTTCAACCGGGAAGATCTACTCAACAAAGATGTATGGGCATGTTGGAAAGGCGTAATCACACCAAAGACAAAGAAGTTGACGATTGATGCCGATTGCTGAAAAGATGCAGATTCATCATCTCATGCTTACACTTCAACATCATAACTCAAGATATCATGATCAAGGAATGGGCTTCGACTATGCTTCCACAACTCTGATGCAGAAGATCATGATCTAGAAAAGTGTAAGCATGACATCACAAAGACAATCACAACATCACAAAGAGACACATACACTCAAATATGACTTGAAGCTAATTATATGGATGAAGAGCGAAGAGCAAAGTCAAAAGATCATCATATACATCAAGGAAGTCATCTTGAGTCGTTTATCAATGAAGAATCAACAACTACGAGCTACAAAAGAATCTACAAAGATCTCAATGCAAGAATTCAAGAATATTTCCAGGGGTGACCTCCCTTAGGGGGAGATTGTTAGGAATACGCTTTTTGTATAAGAAAGATTCGGTCACCCCATATATGATTAAGCATTTTTTAGCTCGTAGTATTTACAATAGTTAGTTAAACGTAGTTTAGAAGTAGATTAGTTCGCGGAAGAAGGACGGGTCTTTACCCACTGTATACCTGATCCGCAGCCCAAGTGGCACGCCCAAGTGGCAAAACCCATGTACATATATACCCTCTCCATCCTTGGAGAGAGTGAACCTCCTCAATCTATTTTCTTTTTTTTGGTTTCAATTTCTCTCTCTAGGTTCCATTCTCTCTCTCTTTCTCTCTCTAAAACTCATCTTCTTCTTCCTTTCATTCTTTCTTTCTCTCCTCTTCTTTAGTAGATTCATAACCACAAAGAACCATACATGATATAATTTTAGTGTTCTACATAAACGAGTACTATTGTTTCCTAGACGGTTTCTCGGGTTACTTCCAGATTCTCATTGACCCGCAGGATCAAGAAAAGACTACCTTTACATGCCCCTACGGAACTTTTGCCTACCGGCGTATGCCATTTGGCTTATGTAATGCTCCAAGCACGTTCCAAAGGTGTATGATGGCCATATTCCACGACATGATCGGGAAAACTATGGAGGTCTTTATGGATGATTTTTCGGTCATTGGGGATTCTTTCCAATCATGTCTCTCCCATTTAGAAAATATGCTCAAACGGTGTGAAGACACCAATCTTTGCCTAAGCTGGGAGAAGAGTCACTTTATGGTCAAAGAAGGCATTGTCCTCGACCATAAGATTTCTAAAAGCGGGATTGAGGTCGACAGAGCTAAAGTCGATGTCATTGCTAAGTTACCTCATCCCACCACTGTCAAAGGTGTCAGGAGTTTCCTAGGGCATGCCGGATTCTACCGTAGATTCGTACAATATTTTTCTAAAATCGCCCGGCCCATGACACATCTTCTTGAAAAAGATGCTCCTTTCATCTTCTCTCCCGAGTGCATCGAAGCTTTTCAAACTCTCAAGAAAAAGCTGACTGAAGCACCCATCTTAGTTGCCCCCGATTGGGACCTGCCTTTTGAACTCATGTGCGATGCAGGTGATTTTGCTATAGGTGCGGTCTTGGGGCAACGAAAAACAAAACATTTTCAGCCTATACATTATGCAAGTAAAACTATGAACGAGGCTCAGAATCATTACAACACAACGGAAAAAGAGTTATTGGCCGTGATGTATGCATTTGAAAAGTTTCGGCCATACTTGATCTTGACGAAGTGCGTAGTGTATACGGATCACTCGGCTCTAAAATATCTCTTTGCCAAACAAGATGCAAAGCCGAGATTGCTCCGATGGGTTCTCCTCCTGCATGAATTTGATATCATCATCCGTGATAAAAAAGGAGCTGAGAACCTAGCGGCTGATCATCTTTGCCGATTAGAACACCCTCACCAGGATGTGTTCGAGAAAAAGGAAATAAATGAAACGTTTCCTCTCGAGACACTCAATGCGGTTTCTTTTCGTGGTGACTCTACTACCCCATGGTTTGCCGACTTTGCAAACTACCATGCGGGTAACTTTGTTGTGAAAGGGATGTCGTCCCAATAGAAAAACAAATTCTTTAAAGACGTTAAACATTACTTCTGGGACGACCCCTACTTGTTCAAAATCTGTGTCGATCATGTCATCAGACGGTGTGTCCATGGCTAAGAAGCCATGGATATTCTCAAAGCTTGTCATGATGGACCTACGGGGGGACATCATAATCCAAATTACACCGCCAAGAAGGTGTTTTATTCCGGTTTCTACTGGCCCACGATCTATAAAGATGCTCATGACTTAGTCAAAGCTTGTGACACTTGTCAGCGTCACGGGAGTATTTCAAAAACAAATGAGATGCCTCAAAACGCCATCCAAGTCTGTGAAATCTTTGACGTATGGGTCATTGATTTTATGGGGCTATTTGTATCATCTCGAGGAAACAAGTATATACTCGTGGCTGTTGACTACCTGTCAAAATGGGTTGAGGCGAAAGCATTACCCACCAATGATGCCCGAGTTGTTGTGAAAATTTTGAAATCTCTTTTTGCTAGGTTCGGAACCCCACGAGCCATTATTAGTGATCGTGGTACACATTTCTGCAATGACAAATTTGATAAAGTCATGCAAAAGTACGGTGTAACTCACCGTCTTTCCACTGCGTATCACCCCCAAACAAGTGGGCAAGTGGAGGTTTCGAACCGTGGTATTAAAAGGATTCTTGAGAGGACCGTAGGTGAAAACCGTGCCTCTTGGTCGGATAAACTAGATGATGCACTCTGGGCCTTCCGTACAGCTTACAAAACACCCATCGGGTGTACTCCTTATAAGCTTGTATACGGAAAGGCGTGTCATCTACCGATTGAGCTTTAGCACAAAGCCTACTGGGCCTTGAAACATGCCAACTTCGATCTTCAGACAGCGGGTGATCACCGTAAAGTTCAGCTGAATGAATTAAATGAACTTCGTGATCAGGCATACGAGAACTCTTTGATCTACAAAGAAAAGACAAAGAAGATTCATGACTCAAAAATAAAAAACCGTGTTTTCAACGTTGGTGATCGAGTCCTTCTTTTCAATTCTCGGTTAAAGATCTTCTCGGGAAAACAAAAAACCCGCTGGACTGGACCATTCACCATGTTGCAAAAGTGTATCCATATGGTACCGTTGAGTATCCAACCCGACGGTCCAAATTATCCAAAGTGAATGGCCATCAGCTAAAGCACCTAACTTGAAGAGACATACCAACCGCATGGTTGTCGCAGATCTCCAAACTATCCCCAATGAACCAATGAAGTGCGGGGATTGAGTCAAGCAGTGACTCGTATCAAAAACATAGCATGCCATGGTTTTCGACCCCGTGTTAAATTACTTACTTCCATTCCTAACACCCTAGTGTGGGGGAGGTCCCCTGCATGTACATTAATTTTTTCAAAAAAATAAAAAAAAAAAAAATGGTCCCGATCACTTGCCTAATCCAAATTCTTCCATCTCAAAGTATCTCCTAAAGCCGGACTTGAATATGTGAGGGCAATATTCAATCTATGTGGGGGGGTGGGGAATTCCTGGCGAATTTATCACATTTTTTACCTTCTATTACCCTTAATACCCCCCATTTTGACCATTTTTTTTCCGGTGTGAGTGCTTGCACTTACACAATAAATTGTTATCAGTCCCACCATGGCTAATCAATAAATGCCTGGCATCCGAGAGCAAACGGCTCCCGGTAAAGATATCTCAAATCCGTTTATGGCTTGCAAATTTGCAGAAATTGTATGATTGCACTTACCATACTTTTGAATCGGAAGAGGTTGGCTAGTCCAGAACAAACGGATTTTTAGTAAAAGACAAACAAATCCGTTGACAGCTGATGGTTTGCTCAAAAATCATCTGGTTATCAGGTGTACCAAAGTATCTCATACTAAAAACTGGCTTCTCCAAAGTAATGCTTTTGGTAAAGAGACCATCAAATCCATTAAGTTTGTCATAAAAAGATTGCTAGGGACAGCAATATTTAGTGTGGGGATGATAGTGTATAAATACTCATCATTTTTGTCGTATCTGAACTGCCAAAACATCCAAAAACACCCAATATTGATGCATAAAATACTGAAAATGTCCCAGGGATTGCTGTTTATATTGTTTAGATCAAAAATGGTTTAAAACAAATGAAAAACAAGATTTGCATAATTGGCATTTCAGTCCCTCCAACTATTCAAAACTAGTCCCCTGAGCATTTATTTGGAAAAAAAGTCACCAAAGTTCTTAGAAAATCACAATTGTCCCATAATTAGTCCTTTGATGAAAGTTCAAAAGTTTACAAGTTTAGTCCCTGAAACTTTGCAAAGGTCAAAAGAGCCCCTGGATTTAAAAAAAAAAAAAATGGTTCCCACACTTGCCTAAATCCAAATTCTTCCATCTCAAAGTATCTGCCTAATAGCCGGGACTTTGAATATTGAGGGCAATATTCAATTCTAGTGTGGGGGGGGGGGGAATTCTGGCGAATTTGATCACATTTTTACCTTCTAACGCCTTAATACCCCCATTTTGACCAATTTTTTTTTTCTGGTGTGAGTGCTTTGCACTTACACAATAAATGGTTATCAGTCCACCATGTCTAATCACATAAAGTCTGGCTAATCCGAGAGCAAACGGCTCCCGGTAAAGATATCTCAAATCCGTTTATGGCTTGCAATTTGCCAGAAATTGTATGGTATTCAGCTTACCATATCTTTGAATCGTGAAGAGTTGGCTAGTCCAGAAGCAAACGGATTTTGGTAAAGACAAATCAAATCCGTTGACAGCTGATGGTTTGCTCAAAATCATCTGGTTATCAGTGTACCAAAGTATCTCATACTAAAACACTTGGCTTCTCCAGAAGTAATGGCTTTTGGTAAAGAGACATCAAATCCATTAAGTTTTCATAAAAGATTGCTAGGGACTAGCAATATTTTAGTGTGGGGGATTGATGAGTGTATAAATACTCATCATTTTTGTCGTATCTGAACTGCCAAAACATCCAAAAACACCCAAATATGCATTAAAATACTGAAAATATCCCAGGGTTGTGTTTTATATGTTTTAGATGCAAAATGTTTGAAAACAAATGAAAAACGAACAAAGTTTGCATAATTGGCAGTTTCAGTCCCTCAACTTTCAAAACTAGTCCCTGAGCATTTATTTTGGAAGAAAAGTCAACCAAAGTTCTTAGAAAATCACAAGTTGTCATAATTAGTCCTTTGATGAAAAGTTTCAAAAGTTTACAAGTTTAGTCCCTGAACTTTGCAAAAGTGTCAAAAATAGCCCCTGGGATTAAAATTTTTGGAAATTAACAATTATGGTCCTTGTATTATTGAACTTTGGCAAAAATAATCATTGGGTGAAAATTTTGGTGAAATTACAAGTTTGGTCCCTCAAGTTTCCCAAGTTGGAAGAAATGGTCCATGGACATTCAAAAATGGAAATTATCAACAAAAGTCCTTGTACTATTCATCACTTGGCAAAATTCACCCTTGTGAATACTTTGTAAAAATTGCAAGATCAGTCCCTGGAAAAATAGCAAATTACAACTTTGGTCCTTGTGATATTATAAAACCAAACGAGCCCTTTTTATTATAAACCCATAAGTCCAAACCCAAAAACAAACCCAAACACAAACACAACCACACCAGCCCACCCCCTTTTCTACCCTTGGCTCTTTCCCTTTTGCTGGTCCAACAAATACAAGCCCAACACCCTCTCCAGCCCAATCCCCCCCATTTATAACAAACCAGGGTCAAACTGGTTTGACCATCTCCTTCTCCCCTTCGCTCCCACTTGCTCTGCAACCATCACCTCACCACCCCACCATCCCCATCACAATCCACCGCCCAAACCACTACTTACCTAACAAAATAAGGAGCATTAAATGCTGCCACCCCCTTGCTATATAATAAAGCAATTTGCAGTTTTACTTTTTGGCGCCAAAACATTTCAATGGTCAGGATCACCCTTCTCTCATCCAATGGCTCAGATTTTTGATGGGATTTACTCAGAGACATCCAAGGAACCCTAATTTCAGGCTATAAATAGAAGAGAAGCAGTGAAGACCAAAGTGTGTAGAATTTAGCTAAATTTAGTATCGTAATTGTAATTTTCAAATTTCTAGTGTAATTCAAAGCTTTTAAATTGTATTTCTAGTGATCTCAGTGTAATTCAAACCTGTTTTAATGTTAAATTTCAGTTAATCTTAAAGAATTCAGTTTATGCAATCTTTAAATTCTTATGTTTATTTAAGTATTGTTTCTAGTCATTGATCTGGACTTTAGGTTCACATAAGCTCCTAGAAAGCTTTAATCAAGCTTTTAGTTACCTTAAAATTCAGTGTAGATTCAAAAAAGTCAAAAATACAAAAAAATTCAGAAAAATACAGTGAAAAATAAATAAAAAAAGAGAAAGAAGAAGAAGATGGCTGGAGCATGGTTTATTTTGGATGGCCATGGGTTAGGACTCCATGGGGAGTGTTAGGACTTGGTAATTGGTCTATGGTTCACTTGGAATTGGCAGGAGTGCACATTGTGAGCTTCTTGTACCATTTTTACTTTTCACTATTTACTGCTTATTCTAGCTTGTCTCTGTGTTATATATGCTTGTTTAGTATAAATTATCACTTAAAATCAGTTGTTAGTTTGGTGTAACTTATTTTGCTTAGAAATCTCATTTAACTGTTAGAGTAGCATAACATAGACTCTTAGGTAATTGTTGTGTTAACCAATGTTTATGTGTTTAATCTAGCTTGTAATATCACATTAAGTCATTTTGGATCAGTCTCATAAGCTCAATCATCTATTTGCCTCACAAATCTCACAACATTCTATACAAAAGAAGTGTTTGGTTCTTTAGTGATTTTTATGTTCCATTGTGCTTCAGTGTATGCCCTTGGTCAAAACATGTTCCATTAGGTGTTATTAGGACAATCAAAACATAAAAATCAGTACTTGTTAGTTAAAAAGTCAAATTTACCTTTAATCTCCTTGTTACTGTGCACTGTTGGGATTTGAGTTGTCACAATCTTCATTACAGCTTTAGAACATGTTAATTTAGCCTAGGAGAGTTTCATTTTAGCTTGTTTAATCATATTTGGACAATTAGGATCTGTAGAATTTCACATAAGTCAACATTAGTTCATCAATTAAAAAGTCAAAAAGCTTGTACCTTTTAAAATGGGATAAAAAGTTGGATCATGCACAGTGTTCAATGGAGTTTGGAAATGAATAAATCTTGTTGATTTGTGTTTATTGGTTGCTTGGGAACCTGAATTAAAAAGAAAATCCAATTTTGAAAGCCATTTGCTTATGGATAAATAAGCTCAAAGTCACCCAGTTGCTCTTTAACCTCCCCTGCACCACCAGTTTAACCATTTTTCTTAAAGCCATTTCTTGTTCAGCAATTGGTCATTTCCTTTGAATTTTGGTAATTTGTGTAGCTACCAGTACTGGCTTGTTTGTTGTGCTTTTTATTTTCCCTAGATTGCTTATTTGGAGTGCTTATTTTGCCTCTTTTGTTGCCCCCTAGACCACTGTTCATGCTGTATGCTTAAGTATGTCTTGTTGATTTCTTGCTCCCTTGTGATCCAGAGTTGTTTTGTAATTGATTTTAGTTAATTTGTGGTCATATAAGCCTGTGACTCTAGTTTCTAGGATCTGAGCTTGTTGGAACAAGCTTTTGGCTTGTGCCCACGCTGAACCAAAACACTGACTCAGTGACTTTCTAGCTACCTTCACAAGCTCACCCCAAGCTCCTCAGTAAACCATAAGCTCTGCTTATTGGCTTATTGGAGAGCTTACCTGGCCTACTTTTCAAATCTAGTTTCATTTTAGACCCTTGATCACCCCTGTGGGCCCCACACAAGGCTGCAGATAGCCTCATTTTGCCTATTTGGTCTATGAATAAGCATAAGTGCTTATTTGCGATTATTGGCTTAACCAGTGTGTTTTCTCAGTTGATTTGGCTCATTTTTCATACATATTATTTGTATTAAGCTTATTTTACCTTTGGTAGCTTGTTTATAGTTTATTTTCATCAAAAATCTATAAAAAATCCAAAAATACCTTCGGTTATGCATTTTAGTGTCCATATTGCTGATTTTTAAGTTCTAAAATTTTTGTCTTTATTAAAGTTACTCATTTTCAGTATATAAACATTTCTCAAAAAGAAAAATCAATAAATCATCACTTTTTAAAATAGTGATAGCTTCTATTTAAGAAGTTTTAGCTATTTAGCTTATTTTTCAACTTTTTCATTAAGCACTTAGTACTTTTTATATTTTTCCTAGGTTTCTGCATTATTATAGTATTTTTATAAAAAATTTCATAATTTTATCTTTTAATTTAGTATTTATAATAATTAATAATAGTTAAATTTGTTTTAATTAAAAAACCAAAAATAAAATCACCTACTGTTTAATTTTAATCTCTAGTATGTTTTTATATTTTTTCTAGGTTTTATATATTATAAAGTATTTTTAGAAAATAGTTTCATAATTATTACTATTCATTTGCTATTTATCTTAATTAAATTAGTTTAAATAGTTTTTAATTAATAACTAAGTTAATAATTAGTAAAATAATAATAGTTTTTATAAACTTTTTATAATTTTTTAGGATTCCTGAGATGGTTAATTAGTTTTATAACATATTTCCTAATTTTCTAAGTCATTTTAGTATTATTATTAATTTAAATTAATTAATTAGTTAATTAATAAGTAATTAGTAATTAATTAATATTAAATTTAGAAAAAGACAAAAATACATATTTTTAGTTTTTATATCATTTTTAAGTTATTTTAGAGTTTTTAAAAATAAATTTAGTTTTATTTATTATTATATTATATTTAGTTTAATTTAAAAATAATTATAAGTATTAAATAGTTTTAAGTAATATTAAATAATAAAATAATCAAAAAATATATTTTTCTTTTTTATAAAATTTTCTTTTTATATTAAGTTTGTAAAAAAAGTCAATTTCACCCCCTGTAGTTTATTTTTGTGTAATTCCCACTTTTCCAGCACGCATTTGCATTTTAATACATTTTAGGTTTATCTGATTTCCTGTAATTGTTAATATTGTTTCATTATCTTAATTCTAAACAATCAGTAGTGTAAAATCTAATCCAAATCATTATCTGGTTACTATTCCCAAATCACTCATTCCCAGAATGTTTTCAAAATACAATTTCAACCTCGTTGGGACTTAATGACCCGTGAGTACACTGTGCTTTCAACGGATCATAAATTGATCTCTCCTCTCTCAGATTTGACTTGTTGACCACACCTGGTTAACTGGTTAGTTTGGGAGGAGTCAATAAATTAGGACACATAGACCTTAGTACAACCCAATAGAACTTAGGTACAAGTCCTTTAGGCACAAAACCATAACTAGTTCATAACTTCCCGGAAACTAACTAGGTCATAACTTCCCGGATTCTAGGTTAAACCTTCCCAAATCTTTACCATAAGCTACCACCACTTAGTATAAGCCTCTTAGGACTTAGGATTAGTCATTAAACACTCATAGGACACTAATCTAGGTACTAAACCTTAGGCTAAACCCTAATCTCTCACTAGACAAAATGATGAGACGAAAAGTGTACCCGTTTTAAGGGGTCATTTAAGCCCTAATTCGAGTAAATATGATCAAATATTGCCCTAAATCGTTCCTTTTGTCATTTTAGGTACTTTTGAGAAGAATTCTAGAAAACATGCATATTTGGACGTTTTTGGAGCATAAAAGTGAAGAAAACGACAAAGTCTCAAAAGAACCTGGATTTCCTACCTGACGGCGTCAGAGTCACAAGGTGACGCCGTCAGCAAACGTTGACAAAGGAGTGAAGTCAGATTACACTAGACGCCCTATGAAGAAAACAAGATGTTTTCACCTGACGGCGTCAGGTGTTAATGAATGTAGGCCGTCAGGTGTTAACTTAAAGAGTGACGGCCCAGAGCGATTTAAAGGGTGACGGCGTCAGAAGTAAATCTAGGCCATCCGAGAACCCTAATGACGGCGAGCTGGCGGCGTCAGAACCTATAACCTGACGCCGTCAGAATGTAAAATCTATATATATTTTCCTAATTTTCATTCATTAGTGTGGAACTTTTGGTTCAAGTTTGGGATAAACCCTAAAGATGATTTTAGCTGTGATTTCAAGGGTTTTTCACCCTTGAAACCTTCATGTTCAATTAAAGATAAGTCCTCACTTAAATTAATCAATATGTCTATGTGTTGGTTAATTATATCTTATGCTTGTCTTTCAATTAACATGCTAGGCTAGATTTTTCTTGTGTTTGCTTAGATCTAATGAAACCTAACTATTAATTATTGGTTGATTGGTGTGTTATTACTTTGTTGGGATGAATGTTTCATCAATGTTAGGCTTAAGAAAACTGGCAATACTCCTATATGGTAACATGCTTGAACGTCTTAAGAAACATGTAACTAAGGCATACTAGGTTATTAAGGTAGTATTTAACGCATGAGCCACTGTTTACAATCCCTATGATTATGTGTACGCATGGTTGTAGGAGGAGATAAGAGCTCATAGAATTGGGGAGATATGTATGCCACCCCATGAATTGTTTAGGAATACACCCGTCATCCACACAAGTAATACATGCACCAATTAACCGGTAAAAGATAGTTAGGGAGTAAGGAAGTCTAAGTAAACACATTTGTCTCCATATAAGTTTTCACAACCTTTTATTTTCTTGTTATTTTATTTTTCTTGCAATTGTAGTTTTTGGGTTAGTTGACTAGCAACTAATTCCGCCCATTCCTCCAAAACCCGAGATTTTACTTGCTTTAAAAAAAAATACAAAAATACAAAAATAATCTTCCTTCACCTTTAGACCTATTAGAGTAGTTTTTCTATCCTAATGAACACTATTCCCTGTGAGAGAACGATCAATCCCCCGTACTTACCACTACACTATACTACACTGACCAGGTACACTGCCTGGTGGGATTGCAAGCTTCTCAAGATCCCTTGAGAGGTAAAACCTGTTGCGTGGTCGCAATCCCACGCACATCACAAAACTAGGCTAAAACTAAACCTAACACCCAAACTAAGCTAACATAACACCTCAAACCACCGAAGCAAGCAGCCTATCACCTTCCTTATACCAAACACACTGATAGGTAACTGTTGGGAATAAAGCTAACAGTTACCACTGATAGGCTTGTGGAAGACACTGCTGAAGAATGCACTGGCAGTGGCAACTTATTACCACTGCTAGTACATATAGTTACCACTGCTTATTAGATAACTGATGTATTCGTGTATAGATAAGTATAGAATAGATCTTGTGTATATTCTATTTAGATAGCTTAATACTTATCTTGTAAAGGACTCCTTGCTCTATAAAAGGAGATCCTAGGTCATTGTCTAAGGTACGAATTACCCTAGAGAGCTTCAAGGTGTAACCCTAGTGATAGCTAAGATCACTCGTATTATTATCATTAATAATATTGAAGCTTTGTGTTACATACAACTATACTCACTCACAATACATCATATAAACTGTCTTCTAAGTGTTGTTAAGTAAATTCCGCGTGCTTAATAATATTACTCAAAGTATCAACAACACAAGGTGTGTGTTTAGATCCATCAAGTGGTATCAGAGCCAGGTTCTGATACTTTGATTTAGAAGATCCAAGAAGAAGCTTAACTCACTCACTCAAAGATGGAGATGGAAAACAATCAGTCAAATGTTCCAAGACTTCCCAAACTCAAACTTAATGAGTTTGAGATGTGGAGGATCATGATAGAGCAATACTTTCTTATGTCAGACTATGCTTTGTGGGAAGTCATCTTAAATGGTGATTCCTTCAAACCTCAATCAAAGACTGAGAAGATTGGAGACAAAGATGTTACAACAGTTTCTGTGCCTACTACAACAGATGAAAGGACCCAAAGAAAGAATGATCTGAAAGCCAGAAGTTCATTGCTTATGACTCTTCCAAAAGATCAAATAATAGCATTCACAAAGTTCAAAACAGCAAAAGAACTTTTTGAAGAGATCTGTTCAGTGTTTGGTGGCAATGATGCTACTAAGAAGACACAGAAGACATTGTTGAAGCAAAGCTATGAAAATTTCTCTGCTTCAAGCAATGAATCTCTTGACAGCATATTCACCAAACTACAGAAATTGGTTACTCAATTGACTGTGTTTGGAATTGAGGTGGAAAGGGAAGACCTCAACTTGAAGTTTCTAAGAAGTTTGCCTGCTGAGTTTCACACTAATGTTACAGTTTGGGAAAACAAACCTGAAATTGAAACTATGAAGCTCAATGACCTATATAATAATTTCAAGCTAATTGAGCAAAGGTTAAAGAAGGCAGGAAAGCTAGGTTCAAGTTCAAGTAGCTTGGCATTGATGTCAACTTCAATTGACACTGATGACAGTGAAGCTGATAGTGATGATGAATTTGCCACTGCTGGTTCAACTGTTTTCACTGGTAATGCTCTTGTTACCACTGCAGGTTCTAAAAAGAAGGTTGCTGGTATAGGTGATCCCACCTTTTATGCATTCATCTCTACTCAAGTGAATGGCTCTATATTGACTCATGAAGACATAGAGCAAATTGATGATGATGACTTAGAAGAGATGGACATAAAATGGCAAATAGCTCTTCTTAGCATGAGAGCTAGGAAGTTTTTCAAGAAGACTGGCAAGCCAATCCACATTAATGGAAGTGAAACTGCAGGGTTTGATAAGAAGAAAGTGGAGTGTTTCAACTGTCACAAGTTGGGACATTTTGCTAGGGAATGCAGAAGACCAAGGAAGCAGGATAACAGATCCACTTGGTATAAGCAGAAGAAAGAGCCAACAGTGGAAGAACCAAAGGCAATGTTGGCAATTGATGGTGTAAGCTATGATTGGAGTTTCATGGCTGATGTTGATGAAGACCAATCTACAGAAGCTGGTTTCATTGCTACAGAACATGCTCTCATGGCTCTCTCTGACTCTGAGGTACAAAATTTTGAAAATTGTTCTAAAACATGTAGGGCAACTAGAGAATGTGAAAGGCTTAATGAATTATGTGAGAGTCAAAGAACAGAGTTGTTTGCTGCTAATTATACTGTGTCAAATCTTAGGAGAGGCATATCTGTGTTAGAAAAACAACTAGAGCATTATAGGGAAAATGAATCTAAATTCAGTGATGATATGATTGTCATTAAAAGAGAGTTAGATCATAAGATAGCAGTAAATGAGGCTTTGAAAGAAGAGGTTGAAAGACTTAAAAAGGTGAATGAAAATGTAAATTTATCTGTTGACACCTTGTTTTATCAATCTAAGTCTATTGAAAAGATTTGGGATGCTCAAATAACTAATAAGGCTAAGTCTGGTTTAGGATACAACACTGTACCTCCACCACTTAGAGGTGTTCCAGCACCTCCAGGCATAGATTTAGCACATACAGGCATAGAGGATTTTCAAGAACCTATACTTGAATATGGCCCTCCCAAATTTGTTAAAAGTGAGGTAGAGATTAAGCAGGACACTGATGTTTTTGAGAGTGCTAGTGATTCATCTGTTATAGATGAAAATGTTAAAAACAGTGTTGAGAAACCCATCCCACAGGTTGTTAATACTAATACAGAAGAAGCTAGGAAACAAGTAAACAAACCTAGACAAACTGTAAAGTATGCTGAGATGTATAGAAAAAGGTCATCAACTCCTAGGGGTAACCAGAGGAGTTGGAATCATGTCAAATCTCAACAACTAGGTAGTGATTTTGTGATGAACAACAAGGCATGTTATACTTGTGGTGATTTTAATCATTTACATGCTAAGTGTGGTTCTAATGGTGGGAGAAGGGAATTTTATGGGAAGAATAGGGTGACCACAAACAAGTTTAATAATCAAACTCACCCTAATTCACACAGCAACATGATCCCAAGAGCAGTACTTTTGAAAAGTGGACCTCAAAGTTTTTCCACTGCTAAAACTGTTAACACTGCTTTTACTAAGTCATCTGTTTCAAGTGCAAAGCCAAAAACTACTTTTGTTAAATCTGCACAAACAGATAAAAGTTCTCTTTACAACAAAAAGGCTCAACCTAAACAACAGTGGGTGCCAAAATCTACACAAGCAGTTTCCACTGCTACTTCAAATGTTCCCACTGTTAATGTTGTAAATAAGAAAAAGGGGAACATGGGAAATGCTGTGAAGGCCTCAGCACGTTGGGAATGGAAACCTAAAGGAATAAACACTACAACCAATCCCAATGGTGTATCAATGACCTTTGATAGATTTAACTATATTGATACACGAGGCAGATCCAAGTCAATCATGGCTTGGGTCTCCAAAAGAAACTAACTTCTTTCTTTCTATGTGCAGAAACATCCAAGGGCAAAAAGGTCAGATCAAGGAATTTCAGATAGTGGATGTTCAAGGCACATGACTGGCAACTTGTCCTATTTATCAAACTTTGAATCTTTTGATGGACAAAATGTCAGCTTTGGAGGAGGAGTTAATGGTAAAGTTACTGGTAAAGGTGTTATTAAAACTGGTAACTTGGATTTTGAACCTGTGTACTATGTGAAAGAGCTTAAGTATAATCTTTTTAGTGTGTCACAGATGTGTGACAAGAAAAACAATGTTCTTTTTACTGAAGAAATGTGCTATGTCCTTTCTAAGGATTTCAAGATGCCTGATGAGAGTCAGATCCTTCCTAAAATCCCTAGAAAAGGCAATTTATATAGCTTTGATATGAACAACATTGTTGCTAAAATGATTATACTTGCTTGCTTGCAAAGGCCACAGTGGATGAATCCATGCTATGGCATAGAAGACTTGGTCATATTAACTTCAAAACCATTAATAAGATTGTTAAAGATGGTTTGGTAAGAGGCTTGCCTCAGAAAAGATTTGAAAATGATCAAACCTGTGTTGCTTGTCTTAAAGGGAAACAACACAGAGCTTCTTGTAGGTCAAAGTTGGTTAACTCTATTGCTCACCCACTTCAAATGTTACATATGGACTTGTTTGGTCCTACATCTGTGAGCAGCATTAATCTCAAGAAATATTGTCTTGTTGTGACTGATGACTTTAGTAGGTTTACATGGGTTTTCTTTCTTAGAACTAAGGATGAAACTACTAGCATTCTTAAGGTCTTTATAACAGAAGTGGAAAACAAAATGATATGAAAGTTAAAGTCATTAGGTGTGACAATGGGACAGAGTTTAAGAATAGAGTTATGGATGATTTTTGCAGAGATAAGGGTATTAAAAGAGAATTTAGTGTAGCTAGAACTCCTCAACAAAATGGTATTGCTGAGAGGAGGAATAGGACACTAATAGAGGCTGCTAGAACTATGTTGGCAGATTCAAAATTGCCAATCACTTTATGGGCTGAAGCAGTTAACACTGCTTGTTATGTGCAAAACAGGGTTTTAGTAATGAAAACAAAGAATAAGACACCTTATGAGTTATTGAGAGGTAGACCACCTATCCTAGATTTCATGAAACCATTTGGATGTCATGTTACTATTCTCAATACCATTGATCATCTGGGTAAATTTGAAGAGAAGTCTGATGAAGGGTACTTTGTTGGGTATTCCATGGTTAGCAAAGCTTTTAGAGTATTCAACCTTAGAACCCAAAAGATAGAGGAAAATTTGCATGTTGAGTTCCTAGGAAACAAAGTGAACAAACAGGGAAATGGTCCAGAAAAGCTGTTTGATCTTGATACTCTAACCAATACTATGAATTATGTGCCTATCTCTACAGGTACATCTTCTTATGATTTTGCAGGTTGAGAAGAGTTTGTTGATTATGATGAACCAAGCAAGGATCAAGAAGAGGATCAAGATGAATTCATACTACC
>LBNU01010069.1:8223-22194 GCA_014162995.1 Artemisia annua
AATAATATATATATATATATATATATATATATATATATATATATATATATATATATATATATATATATATATATATACTAGTTTTCGAAGCCCGCCGGATGGGCGGGCATGACTTATGATTATCGTTTACATTTTTTTGTTTAGCTAAATATTGGTATTGAAAATTGTTTATTATACAAAGATTTTTAAAAGAATAGTAAGACTTATAATTTAAATTATGTTTTTTATTAGTTGTAATTTTATAAGCTTGCTCATGTTATTCTTCAATGTGTACCAAGCAAAAACGAATTCAAGCTAGGAAATTGCCTTTGTTTGAGCATTTAAAAGAGAAAGAAACTATTTTCAATAATTAGTTGACATTGCTTTTTTCAAACTGATTACTTTTTGTAGATTCACAATTACATATTTACCCTCAAGTGAAGCAAGTATGCAAGACATTTGAGTAAGTTGATTATAAGCATGGACGGACCAACTTGGGATGGACGGGTGTTGCACAGGCGGTGATGATATCAAATAACAACATTCTATTAGCATCATTTATCCTATATTATTCGCTTCTTCTAAAATACGTTTAAAATAAGCGTACATATTTATCAGTACATATTTCCTATGCTGCTATCATATAAAGGAGCAATGATCATAGTTAAATAATTCACAGTTTTCCAAAATATGACTATTCTGATTTTCACGAAGGGTTTTATGTGGAAAATTGTAGATTTTTTAAGCATTCATAAACCCACAAAACATATGAAACTTCATATTTATACTAAAAGTGTTATCACCTTTAACTTTGTTTGCGAAGTTGAAAGTAAATCGTGTCATTGAGCCAATCAATGCGTAAATATACTTTTTAACGACCCTATGTATTTAACAACTATTATTCTAAATATCATTTCAACAAAATATTGAAAATTATATACCTGCTTAAAGATGGTGCTGGTTCCAGAACCCTCAAGTCCAAGTAATAAAAGTTTTTGAATTTTTTCGGCTCAAAGTAATTGGGAACTGTAGCATAATTTCTGGCTTCATCCCTCTCGTTGAGGCTGACCTTGAGGCACGGGCAATGAGAGCAATGAACGAAAAAATGAAACAAACAGTTAAACATCATAAGCCATATAAACATTGGCAACTTATAACACAAATTTCAACCTTTTTAGAACTGGCTAAATTAATGGCCTTGGAAATGGGTGCATTATTATCTCTAAGTTCTTCTAGCACTGACGATAATGGTGAATTTTCTTGTAGTTCTGCTAGGTGCCTTTGGTCTGTTGACAAGGATCGAAACTTCTTTCCAGTCCCTGGCTCATAATAATACTGCAAAATAAACCATAACTTCTATCAGATCAGTACTTAGTTCATAAGTTAAAAAAGAAGACAACAGTAATTTATAAAATAAAAATATAAAATAAAAATACAGTAATCGACCCTGTGGATTGGTGAAAATAACAGAAATCAATCCCCCGTCAATTAATTGTTACATGTGAGCTAACGACGAAAGGAATGTCCGTTTTGGTCAGCTGCAGAAATAGAGAAATGGTAACTTAGTATCTAAAGACACCAAATTTGGCACCCAAGAAACTACTAAATATATAGCAAAAGTATCAGCCATGTAACAGTGACAGGGGGTTTTAGGTAAGAAATACTACACGTGGAATTAGAAGCTGCAAATCCTGAAGCTGGCGGCGCGCGAATTGCCAGAGGCGGTGGTCGAATAACGTGTGATTCAGCAACGAATGGCTGTCCAACCTCTAAGTCGGTATAAAATACCGAGCTCACCATGAGGTAACCACTAAGTGCAGCGTCGGATAGGCAGGCTTGTATCACTGGTGCAATCCAATATATGTTTGCCTGTGGCAATGGCCAAACGACGTTCTGGTTCATGGAATTCAGAAACACCAGCTACATCGTGCATGGATTCATGAGTGGTACTGCTACCTTTTGTAAATCCCGTGCGAGCCGTAGGCGAAATTATCATGAAAACGAACCACCTCATGGGCAAAATAAAGTACCTTTATCGTAGGAGAAGCTGTTGAAAAATGGAAAAAGATTAATGTATGAGTTCACAGGCATGAAACAACAATAAAGGATACAAATAAGTAGCGTACCTGCCAACACATTGTTACAAACAACCGCACGAACCGTCACATCGAGAACTGCAGTTGATGGTGTCCTCAACCGGTTACTCATACCCGATGATGACAGGTTATCATACCCAATGTATTCCGCAGATGAAACTGGTTCTACATTAACAATACCCCAAGCAAAATCGACCATCTTCATCCCATTATGTGTAGCTACCATTTTTGGGCAATCGCCCACTTTATGAGTGAAAGGCTCATTTCAGATGTCACTTATTGACAACAGGCCACTAAATTCCAACCATTTTCATTATTTAGCCTTTTTATACAGAAAAATTAGTATACTTTTTCGCCAAAAAATTTACAGGAAAAAAATCTAACCGTATTCGGCATCATTTGCATCCTCTCCTTTTTAGCTTCCAAATCGACCATGAAAAATCCATCCTAATTCATAATTCCTATATTAATTAACACCGGCCGAGCCGTATGGAAAGCATCTAGTGGATGCCTACATTTATTTGAAGAAATTATGGACTTCCTTCTGAGATTTTTAAAACAGAATTTCTGCACATGCACGTATTTAAGAAAGAAGTATAACAAAAAGATTGATTACCTTTTGATTCAAAACAATCTGATGAGCCGTGGTAGTAGCATTAGGAATGCAAAGGTGAGTCACATAACGAAGTCTAGCATCCTTCAATGTGTTCTTGCATTGAGGGCACTGTTGGTAAACAGATAATAGTAAATCAGTGATGTGGGTTGCTTGTCAATGGCGTCATTACAAACAGGGCATTTAGTCGAGTTAAAATCAATACCATGAATATCGAGTGAGCTATGTCTTGGCAATTGATCTAACTTGTGTCTCTCCACGTATGAATATTAATTTTTCTTGCCTAAAGTATTCCATCTAGTCTTCTTTGGTGACAACCACCTTCTCATTATTATATAATAATATAAGTGATGAACGATTTCCCTCTTTTTATCTATTTGAATTATTTGGGGTGAGCNTAATAAAACGCGTCATAACTATTTCCCGAGCACCCGAAACCATTTCCATTGGCTTTAGAATTGATTTTACATAAATTGTGATTATAAATACGTATATCTTTAATTCTCGTCACCCAAAATCATTAATATTCGTGTTTTAATCGGTTTATAGCCAAATTTCGCGGTTAGTATTCTAAACTTCGACAAACGTTCCCGAAATATAATTCAAGATTATTTTAGGATAACTATATAGGAGCCCGAATTTCCGAGTTGTCACAGTCTCACCTCCTTAAAAGAATCGTGTCCTCACGATTCAATTCTAATTACTCATCAGGTTCTGAAAGAAATAAGCATACACGCACGAGAACTCATCTTCACGTTCACTACGCAAGTTCAGGATCTTTTAGCGAGTTTCGACGAACTCTATCGATAGGAATGCGACTAAACGAAAGTCATCAAATTTCAAGGTTCAAGATTCCAATAGATCAACAAGGTTCGAACGTTAAGATATTAAAATTTCTCCAAGAGGAATAGCAACGGCCTCAATGGCAAGTCATTACTTAGATTGCAGACATAAGAATGTCGTAAATGCTGTCGAGTTTTGACAGTAGCTTGGGGTTGGTGAGCTACCGATCTAACTCTAGCAAGGATCTGAAAGGATCGATACGACACGAATTCATAAAGTTTACGTCCTCAGGGTTTCTAATCATCCACGAGTAGCGTACATCTCCGTTCCGCCTTCGAACGATCTTCTTGATAGATTTACGTACAATTTCAAGATCAGAAAGTTGGGTATCTCCATCTTTATCCAACAAGTCGGCGATCGGCACTCGTGACCATAGAGGATCTTTTGCAGTGCCATTGGAAAACCGAAATAGTAGGTAAGAGAGAAATTGACCAACAGGAGGTGAACGGATTAAGTAGAATTATCAACAGATACTCAGGTAGAGGTCGGGATTCGTTTCCCAAGGTCTAGCTTACAATATAGCAGTAAAATAAAAACGACAAAAGGATTTGTGAAACGGCTCATAGGATAATAGGAAAACAACCCATTGTTTAAAAATTACAGGGAAGTCAATTCTCAATTTTCATCTTGATTTCATAATCTTGCAGCAAGGCAGTAAAATGTTTTATGAAATCGTCTAATCAAGTTATTTGTAAAATAACTTACAGGGTATCAAGGAAACACTTCACCATTTATAAAATGATAGTTAGATCAAAATTTTGATATTTAGGATAGTAGCAAGGTTGCATTTAGGTCCATAGCATGTCAAAATTATTTTATAAAATTCGTCTTGGGAGACAATTTCGTAAAATGGTTTATGAGATAACAAGGAAAACAGTTATCCTTTATCAAGTAGTGGAAAAATCAAAATTTTGATTTTTGCGAGATAGCAGTAAAACATCTTGTAATATGGCAACATTTTGTAAATTACTTTTCAAGGCAGTTTCACTATCCAATAAGAGAGAGAGCAAAGATAAAGAATATTTCCGAGGGACGAGTGAAAGAAATAGGCGGTTGTCCCAAGGATCGTGATTCAAGTTACCTCTCAAAATCTTAAGAATTCTGTTACGCACGAAATCCTTTCGGATTGGGAGATTTAACAAGTTCAAAGTACAACTCGGTAAGAGGATGTCGATTGCTACAAGCAATCAGTTAGAGTCGATTGACTCGGCACGATACGTACGTTAGAGGTGGAAAGTACAACCTCAATTGAACATCTTTGCTAAAACAACATCGATTGAGAAAATGAACCTCATCAACTAAGAAACGAATAACGTCGATTAAGATAACGAACATCATCGATTAAGGAAGTGAATGTCATCAATTAAGAAAATAAACATCCTTGGTTAAGAAAAATCATCATTTGGGTAGCTTACTTCGATGGAATAAACTTTCCCATCCTCAAGCAAAATCACCAAAACCTTAAACCTCGTAACAACTTGATTTTTAGCTTAATCTCGCAACTCATCAAACGAGAACTGTCACGAGATTCGACCGTGTATCAAGTTGTTAAGAATTAAGAATTTAACGTCGTCGATGATTTGGTTCAATTCAAGAATTGCTCAAAACAACGAATAGATACTTACGGCTAAAATTCAATGTTCATCATACGGTTCCGAGCACAAGCTTAGAGTAGAGGGGACTGTGACTAGATCGCAGAATGAAACGAGGCTAAATGCTAAATCCGATTCGAAACGAAATCGAAGATCACAGATTTCAACAATCCAAATTCAAAATCAGTACGTACTCGAGATCAATACCATCAATATCCGAAAGTCGCGTCGAGACATAGTCGGAGTTCAGTCAAAATATACTCAAAATTAAATCCAAACGTATCTAAAGTCAAATCCAACGTAGTCGGAATCAGATCCATAACGACCGAAACCGAATTCAAAATATCAAAAGTCCACTTGGGACGTAACCGGAAATCAATTCAATTACGAAGTTCGAAATCAAATCCATACGTGACCAAAATCAAATTCAAACAATAGTCCAAACCAAAATCCAATACTTTCAATAAAATCGACGAGGCTCAATACGATAAGCAACTCGGATTCAAATGATGCCAATAGGGTCTAGCCGACCCAAGGCAAAAATACGCTCGACAGCGATAGCAGAAATTCCACATAAACGAAGGCGTTTAGTGGTGTTAGAAGCATTACGATTCATGAGATGTCACGATGCCAATGTGTCGTGTGCAAATGCAGGCTTAGGTGTTGAGTTCAATACTTGTGTGTGCACGCAACTTATCATTCCTAAAGGCAAACTCTAACCCGAACATAATGCTATTATAACTACCCTCAGTATCACAAAATTCACCTCTGAGCCAGACATAGGTGATCAGGCCATGTCCAACTGTCCCTGGTTGAATGTAGGTGATCAGGCTACATTCAGCCGAGGTTCAATGAATTTTGAAACACTCAGCCTAGTCACGCTAGTAATATGTCCTTTATCCCAAATCATTCCAAATACTATGACTAGTGTGCAAAGTCAACAAGTCGATAATGAGATTACGCAAGGAAATAGCGTAACTCAGTGATAGATGCGGTACTTGCATAAGCATGTAGAGATGCTCATGGCGAATAGTTAAGATAGGCGGATATGAATGAAATATCCGAAAGAAAGGCACACACTACTACGATTATATCCTCAAACTCGTCAATCATATCATACTCAATTCATCGCATATATCATCAAATATCTCACCAAATGTATTCTCAGTTATCTAATCAACTACATCCTCAAGAAAATATTACGCGAGGCATCAGCTTGGCAGGCAGGCACGTAGCGGTCATAGGTTTTAATTTTCACAAAAGTGGTTATAGTTTGGGTTTTAAAATGCCCAATTCTCTATAACCTAGGCTCTGATACCAACTGTAACACCCCCAAAATTCGGGTCTAGCGGAAGCATACATGCATTGGGGTGCTACTAAATTGGTATCACAACACAAGGCACAAAGAATGGTTTTTATTTCATTTATAGGAAATAAGAGTTGTCATGTAAGACATTAAGTTTACATGATATAAAATAGTGCGGAAATAGGCCCATAAAATAATTGAAGTAGTCCCAAATGTTCATCAGAGTCGCCTATGACCATGCCCTTTTTCCAAGCGCCTTCAAATAGTGAGCTAACGCCTTAAACCTGAGAATACACGCTAAAGGTCAGCTTACGCTGGTGAGTTCATAGAGTTTAAGTTACAAAAACAGTTTGGGACCTGAAAAGTTTTAGTGCTATGTGTAACTAGAGTAGGTGTAGACTCACAATCACGATCACAATCACAATCTCAATCACAATCTCAATCAATCAATCGTTTATCATCTTAGGAAAGATGAATGGTCATAGTGAGCAGGCCTCTCAGCGGTCACTAGTCAGGCTACAGCAAGGAACCACCCAAGACTGCCCCAAATCTAGGCCGCGATAGCGTCTATTCCAAACTAGGGTCAAACGCCCTAGCTCTAGGTCAACGACTACCTCCGTCTACCCTAAAACTAGTCCACACAATAGCAAAACGAAACAGTAGCAGGTCCAAGTAAAACAGTTTGAGCTAGAAAGCTCTCATATAAACAGGCAAGCACATAATGCCTTCAAATACTTTATTCAAATACTTCGATAAATCAATCAATCAATCAATCAATCAATCATTCAATCATTCAAACTTAATCAAATCGTTCACGTACTCAAGTAAGCAATCATTGCATTTAGTAAAAGAGCATGTATTCTCCCCCAAAATAGTTATGAAAACTTATTTAAAAGAAGGGGGCTATGAACTCACCTTAGCCACAGCAATGCAAGAATCACGACCGACACAACTTGGCATCAAGAGTAAATCACAACAATATCCCAAAGATTGGTACGAAACCGACGAAGTCTTCTATAAGCAAGGCTTATCCCAATACGAACTCCTCAGCGACGAACCAAATCTCCATAAGATAATTACTCCCATGTATTACCCAATCTTACGTCGTCAACTCATTCGTTATCCGTTCAATAGTGTTTGTGTTTGCGTTTGGTATCATTGTGTGTGTGTGTGGTGAGAACACGACATATACTCAAGTGAACTCACGCCAATACTTAAACAAGCGAAGCCAACAAGAATCGAGACAAGACTCGAGAATACTCACACCAAGAGGTGAAAAATGTTCGACTTCAATCAAAACGAGTCAAAACTCTATACGAAACATCCGGGTCGAACTACATAATCCATTCAAAACAATCATACTTAAATGGTCTACTAGGTCAACCTTATGGTCAAAGTCAAACCTCAAGTAACCAAGACTTAACACGAGAAATCGTACGAATTATTGAATACTTATCGTATTTGCTAATACGATAGTTCAACAATTCCATCAATGTACTTGTTAATTCATAGTTAACTCATACTTAGTAAAGGTATGGTAAATCGTAGGATGGGTCATCTATTAATATTCTCCCCCGACACGTTTGTTAGGCCCTCATTGGATTTAGCAACCCAATTAGTCCGTTAACCGTATCGGATAGCTATATTAATGTTAACCAATCCGTAACTCGACATACACTAACATGAACCTCAATACTTCCTAAAGGGTAAGTCTCGATAAACGTGTCCTCGAAACGATTAGTAACCCGTCCATTTCCATATTTAATCTTGTTTCGTTTATTATTTCTAATAATAATCATTAGACGACATATTCGTCGTTATTTAACGATCTCGTATTAATCTAGAAATATTTACGAACGTTGTCAACGTTTATTAATATTTCTTTATTAATTTCATAGACGTTATATAACGTACTTTCCGTCTTCCAATATTTATTATTAACTTATAAATATTAAATAACGATTATCAGTCGCTATTGAATATTTTAAAGTTAACACATATATATAAACTCATATCGTTACGTTTAACCAATATTTTATTTTCACGGGTTATTAGTGGTTTCGAGTCCATTTTCATCACGGGTCAATTAGTCAACATTTAAAAATAATAATTATGTCTACTTGGCTTGTCGGGATCACACAAGACTAGGGAGTCTAGGTGACACCCGACACGGCTCAAACCACACAAACATCACTAATACTCCTAACCAATATCCGCAACCCAAATCACAACTTCAAGCATTGACAACCGTCTACGGTTCGTCTACTAGTCCTACTCCCCGTCACTATAATACCACGACAACAACAACATCAATAATAACCCAATACTTGCCGAGACCCTAGTGGTCTCGGCTCTACTTCTCAGCCAACACAACAACGACAACAACTCAGAACAACAACAGTGACAAGAACAAGCAACACGAGGACACCAGTCATTACCAACAACAAGAACTACCACAATCTCATCTCCTAACTCACCACCATCTCTCGGCAACACCCTTCACAACCAAATCCATCATCCAAAACAAACCCGTGACTCCTAACCTAAACCCTAACCAAATCCGAACAACACGATTCATAATCATCAAAACCCAAACATAGCCGAGAGCCTTGTGCTCTCGGTATCACTCATTCGACCAAAGAAAACAACACAACTGAAGAACACAACACAAAAATCAATGATACCAAACAACCTTTAAGCTTTTATAAACATTTATATCTCGTTCTCTCATGAAACCCTCGAAAAGATTGGATAACAACTCGTTAATAAGGATAACGAATGAAATGGGTGTTTCTATGGTGTGTTTCACGACTGTGGAGGCGCGTATACCGAGGTGGGAGGAGGTTCTGGGCGCGTGTGCTATGTAGAAATGATGGGGAGGCTGTGAGGGTCACCATGGTGGTGGCGGTGTGGTCGAGTGACCGGCGGTGAGAGCTCAAATGGCCGGAGTTTGGCCAGAAAAGATAGAGGAGAGGTGGGTGTGGGGTGGAGTGGCTGTGTTGGTGAAGAAAGGGTATTAAACCCTAGTTTGAGAAAGAGGGAGTATATATAGGGTCTTCCAAGGACATGTGACAAACCCTATTGCACCCTTAGGGACCAATTGTGTAGTTTTTCTCATATCTTTAACGAAACGTGAACGGAACTAATAAAACGCGTCATAACTATTTCCCGAGCACCCGAAACCATTTCCATTGGCTTTAGAATTGATTTTACATAAATTGTGATTATAAATACGTATATCTTTAATTCTCGTCACCCAAAATCATTAATATTCGTGTTTTAATCGGTTTATAGCCAAATTTCGCGGTTAGTATTCTAAACTTCGACAAACGTTCCCGAAATATAATTCAAGATTATTTTAGGATAACTATATAGGAGCCCGAATTTCCGAGTTGTCACAGCGTATCGAATCCCAAGAGCATGAGTGGCTTCATAATCTGGTTTTGAAGGATAAATACACGTTTGTTCTTTCATATTGTAAGGTGCAATCATGAGGAGATCACAAGACATTTGTGCATCTATTCTTAGCTTTCGAAGGAAAAAGAGAATAATCTGCAGATTATATAAACTAATGTTAGTGGCATGATACAGTTTCTACTGCTTAAAGTGCAAAAGTCACAACTTCTTTAGCCTTTGTCAATCACTTAAATATTACAAAGTTGGCGAAACGTTACAATAGTAATTATTATGATAGTATAACCATGTAATAGAAACACCAATATGCAAACCTAAAAGATGTAACACAACCATCGTGCGAGAAGCTATTTTGTTAAGTTCTTCTATTACATGATATTTAAGGCACTCTAAGCATATCATGCTACTATCATTGAAGAGCACACAATAATTAGTCCACATCTAGCACTTTGAACTTCCCCCTGAGATAAATCAATTGAATAGATGTATTATTCTGATATGTTTCGTCTGTGGAAAAATTAACCCTCTAGCAATGCTCCTTAATTCTCTAGCAATAATCAAAATATGTTGTTCATGATTTAAATCTTAAATTAATCAAAACAGAAAAAGCAGTTGTTGATAGTTTTTATATCAAAAAGGAAGTGATATACAGACCTGAATCATATGGAATAAGAGTGCACTGAAACATTGGTAGTGACCAAAGATACGCTACTTCGCTACCCATTTCCCACCCTTGAATCAAGCTCATTGTGCTAAGAAACGCACCACAGTGGCTATACACCACTCCTTTGGGGTCAGAGGTTGTTCCAGATGTGTAATTGAGTGCAATTGCATCCCACTCTTCCTCAAGCTCTTCGCCCGGTCTTATGCGTAAAGAACCAAATGATGAAAGTGTTTAATATTTTTTAGATATTGTTTATGCATATGTTGTTTATAGATGCTTGGGCAGGGGTAATGAATTGATGGGTTATATATTATCTAAAACTACGTATTGGAGAACATGATATATAGCACTTTATAGATATATAATTCACATGGTTTGTGAAGAGCATATCTAACATGATGCAACCCTTAGATATATACAATCAAACTATAAAATATTAACGGGCCAGTTCTTTATGACAAGATTTGCAGGCCTTATACACCAGTCGGTTTCATACTTGATTCTGTTTTTTTTTTATCTGGATTCAGGTCAATATTTTCAAGCAAATCATTTGAATTGGAGATGAGCATGTCTTTCATCAATTGCAAATGGTTCAAAGCTTCAGGTCAATGTCCTAACTGAACCAAATTCAGACGTTAGCCTCTGTTATAGGTCCCCTTGTAGATATAGTTGTCAATGACCTTCTTAATGCTTCCATGCTGAATAATCTTTTGGAGCCCACTGATCTTTTATAGAAGCTTCATACTCCTTTACAGACATATACCTTATTTACTCAAAGGGCAAAATATTTATTAATGTACTGAACTTGTCACTTTTGTGACTTTCGTGTAGCGAATAAAAAATTTTTCTTTTATGGGTACTAAACTTTCATTTTTTGGTCTTTTTGATGTACTTTTGGACATTTTTGCCCTTGGATTTTTAAAAAACTGAGGGGCAAAAACGTCCAAAAGTACATCAAAAAGACCAAAAAATGAAAGTTTAGTACCCATAAAAGAAAAGTTTTTTATTCGCTACACGAAAGTCACATTTGTGGCAAGTATGATGCATTAATAAATATTTTGCCCTTACTCAAACTTCTGTAACTCCGCTTCAAACCCTTCTTTTTAAACTATATATGTTGCCTCGTGTAAATAGTACTGCAATAAGACTAATAACTTAACCAAATTATTTCACATACCTTCTATCTTATTATATATCATCTCATTTATGTGACATTGTTTCAATTCCACCACTTGTAACACCAGTACCCTTTGGTGATTGATCAACTTTAAGACCATCAAGCGACGTCACTTCATACCTCACTGCATTAAACAACATTGGTAATTGATGAGAAGTATTTCTGCATCACTTGTCAGCTAATAACAACCTTTATAAGCAATGTTGGATGAACACTTTAAAAATGATAATGTGATAATAATCCGTAGCAGACAACGAAGTAAATACAACAGGCTGTAAGATTGATATATTAAGATATGCAAACTTATATTAAGATATGCAGTACTAAATATATAATATTGAATTTATTGAGTAGGAAACCTTTATAAGCTCACATATGTTCAAGACAAAATTTTAATTGCGTATCGAACTACTAAAGAATAAACTCTTTTTATATCAAGGCACTGAGTTCTTATATTTGGTTAATCTTTTATATATATACATAGATATGAAAGATCAAAAATAGATTCAATAGTGGGTAAATAAATTTTTGGAGCTTAATATGGTGTGGCTCAAACACATTATTAACCGTTAGCCAAACGTCCTATTTTGCCACCTCTACATACGATAGGCTATTCTTTCTTATAAGTTGCATATCTAATGTGACAATCCACCTTCATTGAATTCTAGGGTATGGATCTTAAACTCAAAAACATTTTATAATAACGAATATCCTTTTTAACTGATATCTCTGCATATCCAAAAGTAACTTGTCACTTTGATAAAATTTGTCATTTTACATAAAACAATTTTTTTGAAATACTACCAATTAGGTTGGATTACGCGTTGAACAAAAACATATTAGTAATGTTAAAAACAAATCCAAGCGTGTTTGGGTTAAAATGTTGAGACTTGATAAAGTTATTGTTACGTCATCATTGGGGCCACGTACCTCGTCGGATTAGCTTAACTATAAGCATTAAAAGCCGGTCTCCTTACTTTTTAAGATTAAATGATTTTGTGTCTTAGAAAAATTGATACTCAAAATAACGATTCCAGTAAGTACAAATTGCATCTATGTGAACTACTGATGAAATAAGTTCCTCAAAATTTATGTAATGATGGATGAATCAAGAATTTAGTTTGATCATCAGCTTAAATTGTTTCTGAACTGGGCATCCTATAGCTATTGTGCAACATTTGTATGCTCATGGTCACATATTTCCTTTCGCCATTATTTGTGCCATCGACATCCATAAGTAATATGCAAACCCCGTCATATCAAACCATAAGCAGATCACTAAAAAGAAACTAAGAAAGTCTATTAAGCTGGCTAATGTAATAAATCACAAGCTTAACTGAAATGGATCAAATGGTGAAATTTTGAATGAAAAAGTGTCCATAAATTAATAAATCAATAACTAAAGACCATACCTGGTCTTTGATGAAATCCTATACCCGGATGAGATCCTGGTGTGTGAGCTCATGCCTGCATAATGGGCATCTCGGTTGATCCGTAATTGCTCTTCCTATGTAACGTTAAATAGTGACGAGAATACAACTAAACATTTTCTAGTGATATGCCTTTTGTGACAAAAAGAATTTAGGGTCAGTTTCACAATTTGACATTGATAAAAACATAATGAAAAGTCAGACAATATGTATGCCGAAAGAAACATATGTGTAATGTTAACTAATAAGGCTCAGATAAATGAATACAATAGTGTCACCAGCTAACCGACATGGCTGCAGTCACACGTTCGATGTGACTGCCTTGCCAAGATACATGGCTAGCTAAAGTACACACAATTGTTGGGAAATTATCATCATCGGCAGCAAGACAACATAGTCGAAGGATCATCACAGCCAAGTAAAACACAACATATTGGAACCTTAACAGGCCATAGAAGAAAAGTACCTCAAACTGAAACAGCAGTTCATGGCACAGCCCTGTACCATCTATAAACGCTTGTGTTAGCCTTGAAAATAATGTTATATGTTGGAAATTGCATTAGTAATAAGCACAAGGACTTGTCTTGTCAATAGGACATACTTTAGTGTGGTTAGTAGTATAAATACTCTCCTAGTGGCAACTAGGAGAGGTGGATGTTCATTTTGTATCTTTAGGTGTGTGTGGTTTTCACTTTCTCTCTCTAGAAAAACACACACACCTTCCCATTCTTTAATCTAATTTTACCATGTTTAACCTTTATTTCGAGCATCCCCGACCTCCTGAATATTGATTCTTGCTTATTACAATTGGTATCAAGAGCTAACCAGGGGCGATTCGTGGTGTTTTTGGGTGTTTT
>LBNU01010072.1:0-10028 GCA_014162995.1 Artemisia annua
AACAATCAAAGATCTAAAAGATGTGTGAATCATCTTCAAATGTACATACTAAATGTGATTTTGGCCGGTTTATATAGGCATGAATTAGGTTAAATCATTAATTATTCTTGCATTCTTTCGCAACCCTTGCACTTCATCTAACCGACTTTTAATTCTATACTAAATGCCATGTGATCAATTCAGGCAACCCTTGCACTTCATCTCCTTTCATGATTGTATAGTTATTATGAGGCTGCATTGAATTCCGATCATTAGCTATCTTGTACTACTAAACGACTCCAACTTGTTTCTAACTCTAAAAACTCTATCATCATAACTCCACATTAAATTTAGGGACTGAATCTTATAGTATCATAGATATATAGATTATTGTAATTAATTAGTTAATTAATTACTAGCCGGTCAATAAAATATATGTTAATGAGACTAACATTATGTAATTTTTTATTTTGATAAAGACATTTAAAAACTTTGCATCGCGTGCTTGACTTTGGTTTTTAGTGGTGACGAAGAAACCGGTGTTTACTTGCTCGTTAATCTAGATCAAGACTACTCGTTTACACCTAGTGATATTGTGAAATTGGGGCAGGTTGTATCTTTTGCACCGGAGTATCATTTCTCTGTGGTTAACCCTTTGATTTTATTTCTCCGTTGGATACACTTTTCTACAATGAATCCACAAAGGAACATTGTATGACTTTTGCTCGAGAAATTCTTATTGTTGCTATAAGAGGCAAGTTACGTAACATCAGTCATGCGTTTTTCATTTATGATAATTTGTGGTCTTGTGGACTCTTAAAGTATAAATGGTTAATTGTACTTGTGTATACATGAACATAATGGAACACCGATCCTATAACATTGCAATGCTGGTGATTCTTATAGTCGTGGATCCGACTATGACTTCTGAAACTTTGGCGATCAAGCTAAATGATGCTTGGGTTGATAATCCTTTTGAACTTGCGTTTAATAGTACAGTAATCTCACTTTTTATTTCACATTTTCTCTCAAACTTTCGTTGTTTATGTTGACGAGTTTTAACAAAGTTAAAGACTGTAAAAAGACAGTTATAGAGGAACTGTTTGATATTTTATATGATCTTATCTTACAAGATGAAATGGGATTTTTGGCTATAGTGGTGTACCCTGTACTAAGCGTGCAACTTTCTTTTTCATCCCAAATAGCTTCGATCGTGAACGTTGATATACTATAATCCCTTGAAACATGATGATGTTTATACATGTTAATCTGTTAACTTAATCCTTGTTTCTTTCTTATATTGTCGCTAAAAGTTTTTATTATGAAGGTTGATGTACTTTATGCTGGTTGAAACAGGATGTTTTGTGTACATGCTATCATCATATGAAAGAACTGTAGCCCGTGAAATAACACATTTATGTGGATCGAAAGACAAAAAACGATCTGGATGTGAGACCAGATGTCACCTAAAGAGGAGATGGAACAGATTTGGCCCCAAGTATAAGCATGAGGGGTGGCTAGTGATGAGAATGAGAAAGACATAACAGGGAGCTTATCGTAATACCCTTGGAAAATATAGAGAAAACTAACGTCGTAGATGATCGATTGTGTTTGAGAGACTTGTGGAGTGGGAAGAAGGGTGTTGTGCGGGTTCGAATCTATATTTTCTATTATGATTTTTTTATATGAATCTTTATTTTGTAATTATTTTGCATAGTTAAAAATATAAATTGATAATATACTCGTTACATTGTATACTAGTTAAAGATTAAAAATAAATTAGAAAAACAAGTTCCAATTATCATTTTATGAATTCAATGCATTCAAGAAATTAATGAATGCATACTAATGAATATTACGAGGTTCATGGCATTGAAGAAATTATGGAGTTTTTTATTATTAATTTATAGTTTCGTTGGAACCAATAGATATGCATTGGGTTTCAGAAAAATTATTATGTTATTATTTTATTGATTGGAATCTAAATTTGTACTGGGCCCAAGTTAAGACTGGACAAATTATTAATTTTATCGACGTTATTAATTTATCGAGTCCAAATTTATAGAGGTTTTACTGCATTCTCTACAAAAAGTAAAGAAATAGGAGAATGAGGCTACAAGACAAAGGTTGATTCTTGAAGGGAATGGAAATGTGCAATAAAAAACACGGGAGGATTGAGGGTATACTTAATTAAAGGGAGATGATTTGCACATTCTCATATTTGATTGGGATACTCCAAAACGTGCATTAGACAGTTGTACTGTAAATATAAATCTGAGGTTATTGTGATACTTCATCTTTTCTCAATATGTTAGTCTTTAAACTGTGATAGTTTAGGCATTTGGAGATATGATGTAATCTTTTTTTCTCTATGTATGATNTTAAAAATAAATTAGAAAAACAAGTTCCAATTATCATTTTATGAATTCAATGCATTCAAGAAATTAATGAATGCATACTAATGAATATTACGAGGTTCATGGCATTGAAGAAATTATGGAGTTTTTTATTATTAATTTATAGTTTCGTTGGAACCAATAGATATGCATTGGGTTTCAGAAAAATTATTATGTTATTATTTTATTGATTGGAATCTAAATTTGTACTGGGCCCAAGTTAAGACTGGACAAATTATTAATTTTATCGACGTTATTAATTTATCGAGTCCAAATTTATAGAGGTTTTACTGCATTCTCTACAAAAAGTAAAGAAATAGGAGAATGAGGCTACAAGACAAAGGTTGATTCTTGAAGGGAATGGAAATGTGCAATAAAAAACACGGGAGGATTGAGGGTATACTTAATTAAAGGGAGATGATTTGCACATTCTCATATTTGATTGGGATACTCCAAAACGTGCATTAGACAGTTGTACTGTAAATATAAATCTGAGGTTATTGTGATACTTCATCTTTTCTCAATATGTTAGTCTTTAAACTGTGATAGTTTAGGCATTTGGAGATATGATGTAATCTTTTTTTCTCTATGTATGATTTATATGTATATGTGTTGCTTAATAAAACTACTAACTACATTTATACACCACCAATTCCATGCATATGAAAAAGGTAGTCAAGATCGGGATCCAACCAATGGTTGTTTTAGTGAATATTTCGTCATTGAATATATGATACTGAAATGACAAAAAGTGACAGGCAAATAATAGTCAACAACTTTTACCCTTAAATCCCAAAAAGATGGTTTACAAGCATTAACCATTTATTAAGTTGCTGAACTTATTCTTAGACAACTTTTAATAATTTATTTCATACATTCATAGTTCATGGTTACAATCTGAAATAATAAACCGGCTAGTCACGACAACAACATCTTCCTGATGCATTACAACCACCTGTTATAAAGCCTGCTTTTTTACAAAGTGCTAAGCAATCCCCAATCGATGCACAATTTCCAAGACATGCCGGCAATAGCGCTGCAACAGTGTAAGACACATTTGGTTAAAGTAACTTGCGCTTTAGGTAAAAGCTCTAAAACGTGCAACTTAATTAATAATAAAAGGACCGAATATGAAAATCATACCTGAACTCATTACAAAAAACATGCAAAGAAACATCAATACCAAAAGTACTGCAATGGAAGAAACGTTTCTTGCGGAAGCCATTAGTTTGTTGTGTCGATATTGCTTTGATTTTATTCAAATATTAACAAATGATGTGACCTATAACATGGTTGTAATGCTTCTTATATACTGGTTTAATGGTACCATTAAAACTAACTTGAAACATGAAATATTTATTGTCTTAGACTGTTATTGGTAATTTATTAAATTAATATATTTTATATTTAATGAGAAATCCATGTTTTTAATATTTCATCCATAAAAGCCTCAAAATGCCAAATATATCTCCTTTATACTTAGAAAAAACTTAATTCCTGTGTGATTAATGCAATACCCAAGATAAAACATAATCATGACATCTATAATACTATAAGATTCAGTCCCTAAATTTAATGTGGAGTTATGATGATAGAGTTTTTAGAGTTAGAAACAAGTCGGAGTCGTTTAGTAGTTGCATAAAGTACAAGATAGCTAATGCTCGAAATTTAATGCAGCCTCATAATAACTATACAATCATGAAAGGAGATGAAGTGCAAGGGTTGCCCGAATTGATCATATGACATTAAGTATAGAATTAAAAGTCGGTTAAATGAAGTGCAAGGGTTGCGAAAGGTTGCAAGAATAATTAATAAATTTACCTAATTCATGCCTATATAAACCGGCCAAAATCACATTTAGTATGTACATTTGAAGATGACTCACACTTCTTTTAGATCTTTTATTGTTGGTAGTGGTATGAAAATTCCCTTTTGCAACATTTTGGAGATGATTCACACATCTTTTAGATCTTCGTAATTAACTCGGTCTTCTTTTTTCTTAATTTAGTTATCATACCCAGGTACCATGAAAATCACACAAGATAATGTATGCTCAGATAAATGGAACCAAAGACTGGGATACCAACTATTTTCTTTGTTTCTTACATATTTAGGTGATTGTTATAGATAAGCATATATATAGATATATGTATTATGTTAATGCATTTTCATATACAAGTAATTTATGTGCGTTTTCTATTGATGTAGCTCACATGTGCGAATTGATTCAAGAAAATATGCACGAGCATGTATGTAAAGCAACATTTAAATGGTTAAATGATACTTTTTAGCGTGATTAGTTTATGTAAGTAGTTACTTTCGAATGCTCTTTGAGAAATATTAGAATGAATTTATCTTGTGCAATTGAATTATTATTGAAAAGAAGAAGGTCCGCACATCGCAAAGTGTTTTCTTTTTCTATATGTATAATCATTATTGAGAAACCAATATTTACGCCCATTAAATGAGTTTGCCATAATAGCAAAATACGACATATTAAAAATATCACATTGAGTAATGAATAGAAAGGAAAAAATACATAATTTTGACTTAAATCTGTTTGTAAATTATAATATCAAATAAAAAAGTTGAATTCTAAACATAAGCAAAAGTTCAAACTTTTATCGAAAAACAAAACCGGTGCATTTAATGTGAAGTATATACAACATCGAGATGGAAGTGCAAGGCTTGCCGGAATTTATCACATGATATTTAATAATTAGTTAGAATTAAAAGTCGGCTATGGATTGAGAAGAAGTTGAAAATGTTGCAAGAATAATTGATGATTTAACCTAATGCAATATATATATATATATAGATATATATATTATGTTAATGCATTTTCATATACAAGTAATTTATGTGTGTTTTCTATTGATGTAGCTCACATTTTTGCGAATTGATTAAAGAAAATGTGCACGAGCATGTATGTAAAGCAACATTTAAACGGTTAAATGATACTTTTTAGCATGATTAGTTTATGTAAGCATGCAACTTGAATAATGAATATAAAAGAAAAAGTACATAATTTTTGCTGAAATCCATTTGTAAATTAAAAAAAATTAAGTTTAAGACATAATAGTGGAGTCCAAAGGTTTTAGGAATTATTAATAGTGTGTTAATTAATATTCATTTTATACAGTTTATGTGTCATTATTATATATACATTATTACACAAACTTTAACTTACAAACTTAATAAAGAAAATACTTAACGCACATTAAACTATGACCAATTAGATAGACCCCGTGTGCTTCATATTACCATGCAAAAACCATCTAATAGACAAGTAATGTAGGGCTAAGTAATAGACCAAAAGAAATAAAGTCATTTTTTTATCATGCAAATAAGTAATAGGTCAAAAGAAACAAAGCCATCAAAACTTACTAACCAAAAGCCCATATATAAAATACAACACCACAAAACCAAAACAACATCAAATACTTTTAAATTTTTATACAAGAAAGTTAATTAAGTATACACTCGCCAATATACAGAAAGAATAAATGATTAACAATTAGATTCTTAGCCCGTGCGTAGCACGGGTTCTGCATGTCTCGTATTGAATAAAGTAATAACTGATATTAGACCCTCTATCCTATTAAATTTTCAAGATTTTTTAAAATAGATTTTAAACAGATACACCTATGGGGGGTCAAAAAATGTACAAAAGAAAATTTAGAGTGATGAGCTTGGCCGTATAAACTTTAAGATCAAGTTAAGCCATACATAGCTTGGCCGTATAAACTTTAAGAAAATTTAGAGTGATGAGCTTGGCCGTATAAATATGGTGTTAGGGGTGTTTGGAATTGCGTATTTTCATAGCTTATGCTTACATCAACTATGCTTATTTGCTTATCATAAACAACTTATCTCACTTAAAATAAAATCGAAATACTTAGTGCAAACACTAAAATATGTTTATCAAACACTCCTTCACCCCAACTTCAATGCTAGTTCAAAATTATAAAATTAACATATTTATGTCATTATGGATAAAAGTCGATCACATTGTCAACCAAACAACCTATATCTTATGCTTCTATACTTGACATTCACTAGGTAAGCGTATTTAGGGGTGTTTGGGTTAATTTATTAAAAGAGCTTGCGCTTATTGTCTTTATGGCATATAAGCTATATAAGTTCTTTTAAAAAAGGCTCCTCTATCATGGTTCCTATAAAACATCTTATTTGACGCAAATAAGTTGTTTAGCCATCTTTTATATAATAAAACAAAACCCCAAGTGAGGAGTTTCGTATTTAAAAAAAATAATATTTCCTTATTAGGTAATATTTTAATTAATATTTTTTAATCTATAGATTTTTAAATTCGTTTTGTTGATATACTACACATAGAAGATAAATACAAAAAATATAGATAATATGCAACTAACAATAAGATTAAACTTTTTAAATGATTATCTTTAATAATAAGAACTATAATTGAAAATCATAAATCCAACAAAACAAAGATTAAATTATTTGTTTTTTAATAAATAAAAATATATCATTCAAAAAAAAAATTAAAAATACCCGCGCGTGTGCGGGCATTATAACTAGTAAACTATTAAAATGTTTAGCTACTTGAACAATTTGTGGACTTGAACCATTTGTGAAATGTAGCATATAATGGAGCTTTACAAAAAGAACATAAAAAACAACCATCATATACTTATTTAAGCATTTTATCAGACACTTAACATACATCATCAAACTTACAAACCCATTAACCAATTAAAAAACAGATCTCAAACTTTACATCAAAATCAACAATCATACATAACATGTTTGTGGTAAACTAGAATAGGGGTTGAATAATTTACCGCTTTTTATCTTGATTATCTTTTAAATGTTTGCGTGTAATTGTTGACTAAAGCTAGTAAACAATAAGTAATAAGCAAGAGTAAAGTAAGAAACGATCAAACCATAACATGGATGTTTATAGTGGTTCGGCTACAAGGAATCTTTCTCCTTGCCCTACTCCACTCCCCGAGTATCCAACTCGAGAGTTTCCTTCACTAGTTAACAAGCTTCTTTCACCGGTGGAGAAAGCCTTACAATCGTCGCTTACACTTTATCCGGTACAAAGCTATATACCGGGTCCTAGTTCAAGGTAGAACCACCCTAACGTCGCCTATCCGATATTTCCGACACTAAGCTAGATGTCGAGTTCTTTTACAAAGGCACAACCACTCCTATCACTTAATGTATTTTGAGGACTAAAATACTAACCGATCACTTCTTAACAAGACACAAATGGAGTATAAACCATAAGGGTTTATACAATGCAAAGCTAACAAGTCTTGCAACGTTGTGTTGAAACTTGTAACTTCTCGGATGAACTTGTGAACTTCCTTGCTACATAAGAGAATCACACAAGTGAGTTGCTACTGAGTTAGATGAGAGAAATGAGAGTATATATGCAAAATATAGCTAAAAGTGATAAAGGATTTCTTGAATGTAGCTTGCTATTTATAGGCAAGAATTCCAGCACATCCACGGATCTGGCGGAACCCTTTTGAGTGTTTACCCTCAACAAATCATAACATTATCAATTTAATCAAGACGATAAAATTCCTAATGTGAAATACATTCTTTGAAATTCTGATAGTGAGCGAATGGGCGTTTATTGCTTTGAATTAGGGTATGTATCATACCACTTTGAAAAGATATTTTTATTATTTATTTATTTATTTATTTATTTATTTATTTATTTGAAATTGAGCTGCGATTGAGATCGTGTTTGATTTATCACAAAATCTACGGCTGAAATAGAGGTCATCTCGTATGAAAGATAAGAGTAATTAGTTGGAATTTAGAATCATGAATGGAAAATTGTTTGATTTTGTACGATTGTTTTGGAAATTGTTATGTTTTGTGCGGAAAGCAGATTGTGTAAAACTGAGCATGAAATTGGAGCGTGCCCAATTTCAAGATATGCTGACTCAAGATATAACTGGTGTAAGTTGTTTGTTTATTTGAAAAGATTATTGTAATTAATTAGGTAATTAATTACTAGCCGGTCAATAAAAAATATGTTAATGAGACTAACATTGTGTAATTTTTTATTTTGATAAAGACATTTAAAAACTTTGCAGCGCGTGCTTGACTTTGGTTGTCAATGGTGACGAAGAAACCGGTGTTTACTTGCTCGTTAATCTAGATCAAGACTACTCGTTTACACCTAGTGATATTGTGAAATTGGGGCAGGTTGTATCTTTTGCACCGGAGTATCATTTCCCTATGGTTAACCCTTTGATTTTATTTCTCCGTTGGATACACTTTTCTACATTGAATCCACAAAGGAACATTGTATGACTTTTGCTCAAGAAATTCTTATTGTTGCTGTAAGAGGCAAGTTACGTAACATCAGTCATGCGTTTTTCATTTATGATAATTTGTGGTCTTGTGGACTCTTAAAGTATAAATGGTTAATTGTACTTGTGTATACATGAACATAATGGAACACTGATCCTATAACATTGCAATCCTGGCGATTCTTATAGTCGTGGATCCGACTATGACTCCTCAAACTTTGGCGATCAAGCTAAATGATGCATGGGTTGATAATCCTTTTGAACTTGCGCTTAATAGTACAGTAATCTCACTTTTTATTTCACATTTTCTCTCAAACTTTCATTGTTTATGTCGACGAGTTTTAACAAAGTTAAAGACTGTAAAAAGACAGTTATAAAGGAACTGTTTGATATTTTATACGATCTTATCTTACAAGATTAAATGGGATTTTTGGCTGTAGTGGTGTACCCTGTACTAAGCGTGCAACTTTCTTTTTCATCCCAAATAGCTTCGATCGTGAACGTTGATATACTATAATCCCCTGAAACATGATGATGTTTATACATGTTAATCTTTTAATATAATCCTTGTTTCTTTCTTATATTGTCCCTAAAAGTTTTTATTAAGAAGGTTGATGTACTTTATGCTAGTTGAAACAGGATGTTTTGTGTACATGCTAACATCATATGAAAGAACTGTAGCCCGTGAAAGAACACATTTATGTGGATCGAAAGCCAAAAACCGATCTGGATGTGAAACCAGATGTCACCTAAAGAGGAGATGGAACAGATTTGGCCCCAAGTATAAGCATGAGAGGTGGCTAGTGATGAGGATGAGAAAGACATAACAGGGAGCTTATCGTAATACCCTTGGAAGATATAGAGAAAACTAACGTCGTAGATGATCGATTTTGTTTGAGAGACTTGTGGAATGGGAAGAAGGGTGTTGTGCGGGTTCGAATCTATATTTTCTATTATGATTTTTTTATATGAGTCTATATTTTGTAATTATTTTACATTGTTAAAAATATATATTGATAATATACTAGTTACATTGTATACTAGTTAAAGGTTAAAAATAAATTAGAAAAGCAAGTTCCAATTATCATTTTATGAATTCAATGCATTGAAGAAATTAATGAATGCATACTAATGAATATTACGAGGTTCAAGGCATTGAAGAAATTATGGAGTTTTTTATTATTAATTTATAGTTTCGTTGGAACCAATAGATATACATTGGGTTTCAGAAAAATTATTATGTTATTATTTTATTGATTGGAATCTAAATTTGTACTGGTCCCAAGTTAAGACCGGACAAATTATTAATTTTATCGACGTTATTAATTTATCGAGT
>LBNU01010072.1:10172-26234 GCA_014162995.1 Artemisia annua
TCTCTTTTATTATATTATTATTATTTTATTATTATTATTATTATTATTATTATTATTATTATTATTATTATTATTATTATTATTATTATTAATGTTTTTCTGAATTACATTACGTTACGAGCCAACCAAACACAATAACATATTTCATCAATTACAATTACAACACATTACAATTCCAACACATTCCAATTCTTTAAATTACAATTCATTCAAATTACAATTCCTTCCAAAGATTACAATTCCTTCAAAAACATTCTGCGAACCAAACGCACCCTTAGAAAAAACTTAATCCCTGTGTGATTAATGCAATACCCAAGATAAAACATAATCTTGACATATTGAATAAAGTAATAACTGATATTAGACCCTCTTTCCTATTAAATTTTCAAGATTTTTTAAAATAGGTTTTAAACAGATATACCTATGTGGGGTCAAAAAATGTCCAAAAGAAAATTTAGAGTGATGAGCTTGGCCGTATAAAACTTTAAGATCAAGTTAAACCATACATATGTCTGAATGTCTCTGATATATAAATATGGTTTTCGGGGGTGTTTGGAATTGCGTATTTTCATAGCTTATGCTTACATCAACTATGCTTATTTGCTTATCATAAACAACTTATCTCACTTAAAATAAAATCAAACTACTTAGTGCAAACACTAAAATATGTTTATCAAGCACTCCTTCACCCCCAACTTCAACGCTAGTTCAAAATAATAAAATTAACATATTTATGTCATTGTGGATAAAAGTCGATCACATTGTCAACCAAACAACCTATATCTTATGCTTCTATACTTGACATTCACTAGGTAAGCGTATTTAGGTGTGTTTGGGTTAATTTATTAAAAGAGTTTGTGCTTATTGTCTTTATGGCATATAAGCTATATAAGTTCTTTTAAAAAAAGGCTCATCTATCATGGTTCCTATAAAACATCTTATTTGACACAAATAAGTTGTTTAGCCATATTTTGTATAATAAAACAAAACCCCAAGTGGGGACTTTCGTATTTAAAAAAAAAGAATATTTCCTTATTAGGTAATATTTTAATTAATATTTTTTAATCTATAGATTTATAAATTCGTTTTGTTGATATACTACACATAGAAGATAAATACAAAAAATATAGATAATATGCAACTAACAATAAGATTAAACTTTTTAAATGATTATCTTTAATAATAAAAATTATAATTGAAAATCATAAATCCAACAAAACAAAGATTAAATTATTTGTTTTTTAATAAATAAAAATATATCATTCAAAAAAAATTTTAAAAAAACCCGCGCGTACGCGGGCATTATAAGTAGTAAACTATTAAAATGTTTAGCTACTTGAACAATTTGTGAAATGTAGCATATAATGGAGCTTTACAAAAAGAACATCAAAAACTACAATCATATACTTATTTAAGCATTTTATTAGACACTTAACATACATCATCAAACTTAGAAACCCATTAACCAATTAAAAAACGGATCTCAAACTTTACATCAAAATCAACAATCATACATAACATGTTTGTGGAAAACTAGAATGGGGTTGAATAGTTCACCGCTTTTTATCTTGATTATCTTTTAAATGTTTGCGTGTAGTTGTTGACTAAAGCTAGTAAACAATAAGTAATAAGCAAGAGTAAAGTAAAAAACGATCAAACAATAACACGGATGTTTATAGTGGTTCGGCTACAAGAACTATTTTTCCTTGCCCTACTCCACTCCCGAGTATCCCACTCGAGAGTTTCCTTCACTAGTCAACAAGCTCCTTTCACCGGCGGAAAAAGCCTTACAATCGTCGCTTACACTTTATCCGGTACAAAGCTAAATGTCGGGTCCTAGTTCAAGGTAGAACCACCCTAAAATCGCCTATCCAATATTTCCGACACTAAGCTAGATGTCGAGTTCTTTTACAAAGGTACAACCACTCCTATCACTTAATTGATTTTGAGGACTAAAATACTAACCGATCACTTCTTAACAAGATACAAATGGAGTATAAACTATAAGAGTTTATACAATGCAAAGCTAACAAGTCTTGCAACATTGTGTTGAAACTTGTAACTTCTCGGATGAACTTGTGAACTTCCTTGCTATATAAGAGAATCACACAAGTGAGTTGCTACTGAGTTAGATGAGAGAAATGAGAGTATATATGCAAAATATAGCTAAAAGTGATAAAGGATTTTCTTGAATGTGGCTTGCTATTTATAGGCAAGAATTCCAGCACATCCACGGATCCGACAGAACCCTTTTGAGTGTTTACCCTTAACAAATCATAACATTGTCAATTTAATCAAGATGATAAAATTCCTAATGTGAAATACATTTTTTGAAATTCTAATAGTGAGCGAATGGGCGTTCATCGCTTTGAATTAGGGTATGTATCATACAACTTTGAAATGAGATTTTTATTATTTATTTATTTATTTATTTATTTATTTGAAATTGAGCTGCGATTGAGATCGTGTTTGATTTATCACAAAATCTACGGCTGAAATAGAGGTCATCTCGTATGGAAGATAAGAATAATTAGTTTGAATTTCGAATCATGAATGGAAAATTGTTTGATTTTGTGCGATTGTTTAGGAAATGGTTATGTTTTGTGCGGAAAGCAGATTGTGTACAACTGAGCATGAAATTGGAGTGTGCCCAATTTCAAGATATGAGGACTCAAGATATAGCTGGTGTAAGTTGTTTGTTTATTTGAAAAGATTATTGTAATTAATTAGTTAATTAATTACTAGCCGGTCAATAAAAAATATGTTAATGAGACTAACAGTGTGTAATTTTTTATTTTGATAAAGACATTTAAAAACTTTGCATCGCGTGCTTGACTTTGGTTGTCAGTGGTGACGAAGAAACCGGTGTTTACTTGCTCGTTAATCTAGATCAAGACTACTCGTTTACACCTAGTGATATTGTGAAATTGGGGCAGGTTGTATCTTTTGCACTGGAGTATCATTTCCCTGTGGTTAACCCTTTGATTTTATTTCTCCGTTGGATACACTTTTCTACAATGAATCCACAAAGGAACATTGTATGACTTTTGCTCGAGAAATTCTTATTGTTGCTGTAAGAGGCAAGTTACGTAACATCAGTCATGCGTTTTTCATTTATGATAATTTGTGGTCTTGTGGACTCTTAAAGTATAAATGGTTAATTGTACTTGTGTATACATGAACATAATGGAACACCGATCCTATAACATTGCAATGCTGGTGATTCTTATAATCGTGGATCCGACTATGACTCCTCAAACTTTGGCAATCAAGCTAAATGATGCATTGGTTGATAATCCTTTTGAACTTGCGCTTAATAGTATAGTAATCTCACTTTTTATTTCACATTTTCTCTCAAACTTTCATTGTTTATGTCGACGAGTTTTAACAAAGTTAGACCGTAAAAAGACATCTATAGAGGAACTGTTTGATATTTTATATGATCTTATCTTACAAGATGAAATGGGATTTTTGGCTGTAGTGGTGTACCCTGTACTAAGCGTGCAACTTTCTTTTTCATCCCAAATAGCTTCGATCGTGAACGTTGATATACTATAATCCCCTGAAAAATGATGATGTTTATACATGTTAATCTGTTACATAATCCTTGTTTCTTTCTTATACTGTCCCTAAAAGTTTTCATTATGAAGGTTGATGTACTTTATGCTGGTTGAAACAGGAGGTTTTGTGTACATGCTATCATCATATATTCATATGAAAGAACTGTAGCCCGTGAAAGAACACATTTATGTGGATCGAAAGCCAAAAACCGTTCTGGATGTCAGACCAGATGTCACCTAAAGAGGAGATGGAACAGATTTGGCCCCAAGTATAAGCATGAGGGGTGGCTAGTGATGAGGATGAGAAAGACATAACAGGGAGCTTATCGTAATACCCTTGGAAGATATAGAGAAAACTAACGTCGTAGATGATCGATTGTGTTTGAGAGACTTGTGGAGTGGGAAGAAGGGTGTTGTGCGGGTTCGAATCTATATTTTCTATTATGATTTTTTATATGAATCTATATTTTGTAATTATTTTACATAGTTAAAAATATATATTGATAATATACTAGTTACATTGTATAATAGTTAAAGATTAAAAATAAATTAAAAAAACAAGTTCCAATTTTATGGATTCAATGCATTGAAGAAATTATGGAGTTTTTTATTATTAATTTATAGTTTCGTTGGAACCAATAGATATACATTGGGTTTCAGAAAAATTATTATCTTATTATTTTATTGATTGGAATCTAAATTTGTACTGGTCCCAAGTTAAGACTGGACAAATTATTAATTTTATCGACGTTATTAATTTATCGAGTACTAATTTATAGATGTTTTACTGCATTCTCTATAAAATGTAAAGAAATAGGAGAATGAGGCTACAAGACAAAGGTTGATTCTTGAAGGGAATGGAAATGTGCAATAAAAAAACACGGGAGGATTGAGGGTATACATAATTAAAGAGAGATGATTTGCACATTCTCATATTTGATTGTGACACTCCAAATGTGCATTAGACAGTTGTACTCTAAATATAAACTGCTTTAATTGTTTGTACATTGAGTGTCTCAATCAAATTTATGAGTGTGTCAATCACTTCCTAGTGAATAACAAAATTTTTTCAAACATTTGTTTAATTAAAAAATGTATGAACTTTTGAGCTCAATTGACCATCGAGTAAAAGTTGCATCATCTTATTTTTTTGTTGGCTAGTAGTACTTTTATAATAAAAAGAATGCAAAATAGAGAAGTTATTTCAAAATGTTTAAAAGATTATATGATGTTCCATTCCAGTGGATACTATCAAACACGAGAATCATTTCTCAGCAAACAAGAGAATGGAGATCATGTTTTCAGGTCTATTCCTTTTCTTTGGGTTTCCATCCTTCAGTTCAATTCCATTCTTTATGATTCCCTCCTTAACTTTGCTTCATACAACAATGCTTCCATCTTTACATATTTATACAAGTCCTTGAAAGCATCTAGAACCGAAATATTTTTCATGAATATCTTACTACTAATCTAGATAATTATATGTAAATCTTTGTTTCATAATTCTATATATTTCACATGAACTAACTACAACATTTTACATAATGCTGTAAATATTTAGATAATTCTACTGACATTCTAAATATTTCTCATCATTGTCTCGAGCTTTCATGCATAGTCCATGTTTTACACCAAGAACCACATGTAGCTATTGAGTCGCAACTGTTGGAGCTGGAGCAACCTATCATGCCACCGGCTACCCCCTAGGCAACTGTTACTAGAAGTACTAGTAGATTGATTGGCACGTAAATGGGTTTCCGTGTAATTTTAAGTTCATTGTTCAGTACTAAAATTTTAATTGGTTCTTGAATTCAAAGATTACGACCTTTCCAATAATAACATTATTTAATGGTTGGTACTAATTTACAAGTTCATTTTCTTTTTCACGACAAAACATTTTCACGTTTTTTTATTCATAAACGTTTTAGTGGGTACTTAGGGCATCCACTATGGTAAACCTTTTTAAAGGTTTATAATTGTATTATGACATTAATTTATAAAACTTTTTGTTTTATAAACCTATTCCCACTATGTATAAACTTTTTCAAGTTTTATAAACATCTCATATAATTCAAGTGCATTAAATTATGAAAAGGTTTAATATCCTAGACCTCTTCATGCCACATAAGTTTGAAATGAATGTTCACTATGGTTTACAAGTTTTTAGACCTCTTCATAATTTTATAAACCTTTTCATAAACCACCATAGTGGATGCCCTTAGTATCAACCTCGTTTTTCTTGTGGCATAAGTCACATCGTGATACTAGTAAGTTTAAATGTTTTAGCTACTGCTCAAACAAATATGATGAAGTGAAGACTTGTGGTAAAATTATGTTACATATGATTTTGAATGGAACCTTTAGAACTGAGCTAGAAATAGCAACCGTCTTCAACAAAATGAGGAAGCACGACTCCGATGGTACATGTATGTCACGACATATGCTTCTATGCATTTATATGATTGCATTTATCTTATCTTTCTAACAACACATGCACACACACAAATGGTCACATATATATACCTATTCACACTTTTAATGGAAGTCTTTTTTCTTTTTTTCTTTTTTTTTTTTTTTTTTTTTTTTTTTTTTTTTTTTTTTTTTTTTTTTTTAGAAAGGCAAAGAAAGAATACATAAATAGAAGCCCAAAAGGCCAAAAAGCCAAATACAAAAAGTTCAAGCTACGAGGAAAAGCCTGAGAACATACAACCCCAAAAGAACAAAATCAAAGAAACACACATTAGGATACTAAAGAATTACATGGGTTAAGAATCCAATTATTCCAATCAAGATTCTTTTTTGGAAGTCTTTGTGAAAGCGATCCTTTTATCTTCGAGTAAGTATGTGATTGTCTATAGCCTACTGCCTCATACCCAACTTGAGTGACATTGAGTATTATTTTTGTTGTTGTTGCGTTTTTGGTTTTTGGAAATATGAATTATGTTTGTTTAGAACAAAAAATACTTCCTCCGTCCCATAATTATTGTCCACATTTGACTTTTGTAGTCTTTTGTTTTCAACTTTGACCGTTAATAATTTTCTTTGTGTTATATATTACTTGATGTAAAATATATAAACGGATTGAGTTTTAAATGTATTTTTTATTGGTATAATTTTTATCAAGTATTATATAATACGAATATAAATATTTAAGGTCAAAGTTGCAAAATAAAGACTTCAAAAGTAAACACTGGACAATAATTATGGGACGGAGGTAGTAGTATTTTAGTATCGTTAACTAATAACCATAAAAAGATACCGATTAAACGGATTAAGGGATGTTGACTTAGGGCTTTCTTGGTCCGCTTATTTTTTTGGGTCATCTCGGAACTAATGTAATTTCTTTATTATATAAAAGATCAATACAAGTATATGCTTCATATTTTTTTATCAAAAAGAAACTGAGAGTGTGTTTGTTTAAGTTTATTTAGATGGCTTATATAACGAAAAATAAACCGTAGTGTTTGGCTAAGCTTAGTTGGGCTTAGGAGCTTATATGAGGGGGGGTTTTGATAAGTCCCAATTTTATGGCTTTTTAAGAGGGGTGGGCTTATATATAAAAAGTTAAATAAAAATATAAATACTTTTGTATTTTTATGTGCATATGCCTTTTTGTCATTTTAGCTCATTTTATGTAATAAGCTAAACTAAAACTATGAATTAGCTTATGCAGCTTATAAACTCAAAGCCTAAGCCCAAAATGTAAGCTTAAACATACACACCCCCTAAGAATGTACCTTTGATTGTTTTTCTATAACATGTTTAGAGGCATCTTAACGTGAACAATCAACAATCACTACAAAGTTTAAAGCATATGTGGTTTTTGTAAAATATATAAATTTTTTAAAGAATTATAAAAATTGATGATTTTACACTTAAGGCGTGTGTAATGGTCACCCAACGAACATCTCCGCATCAATGTCACATCAGCTTTTTAACACACTACCTTACCACCACCTTTAGAGGCATATTGATCACAACCTAGCCTAACCATAACACCTAGTCTAAGCCCATAAAATTAGATTTAAGATTAACATCATTTTATAATTTTAAGGTTTGATTGTAACTTCTATTAACCAATCAAACTATAATGTTTAGTTATACTTAAGTTTATTTTTTGGCAATTTTTACTTTTTTTTTTTATTTTTATTTTTTTTATTTTTTTTATTTTTTTTAATTAGATAATAGGAGGGCTCAATTTTGCTCGATATTCTGATATCCATATGTTAAGTCTTTAAACTGTGATTGTTTAGGCATCAGGAGATTTGATGTAACCTTTTCTTCTCTGTATGATTTATATGTATATTTGTTGCCTAATAAAAATACTAATTACATTTATACACCACCAAATCCATGCATATGACAAAGGTTGTCAAGATTGGGATCCAACTTACAGTCGTTTTTGAGATAAATTCGCCATTGATTATATGATACTGAAATAACAAAGAGTGACAGGCAAATCATAGTCAACAACTTTTACCCTTAAATCCCAAAAGATGGTTTACAAGCTTTCACCATTAAGTTGTTGATCTTAGACAACTTTTACTAATTTATTTCATACATTCATAGGTAATGGTTACAATCTGAAATAATTAACTGGCTAATCATGGCAACAACATTTTCCTGAAGCATCACAACCACCTGCTATAAAGCCTACTTCCTTACAAAGTGCTAAGCAATCTTTCCCAATCGATGCACAATCTCCAAGACATGCCGGCCCTAGCGCTGAAACAACGTAATACACATTTGGTTAAAGTAACTTTCCCTTTAGGTTAAAGCTCTAAAACATGCAACTTGCAACTTAGTTAATAATAAATGGAACCAATATGAAATTTATACCTGAACTCATTACAAAAAACATGCAAAGAAACATCAATACCAAAAGTATTGCAATGGAAGAAACGTTTCTTGCAGAAGCCATTAGTTTGTTGTGTTGATATTGCCTTGATTTGATTCAAATATTAACAAATGATGCGACCTATAACATGGTTGCAATGCTTCTTATATACTGGTTTAATAGTACCATTAGAACCAACTTTAAACATGAAATATTTATTGTGTTAAACTGTTATTAGTAATTAATTAATATAATATAGTTTATAATAAGAATAAAATCCATGTATTAATTTTTCATCCATAAAAGCCACATAATGCCCAACTAGCAGGGTACCCGCGCGTTGCGGCGGCGGGTACCTTGAAATAAAATTTTCCGATAAATCATGTATTTTAGTTTATTATGTTCGTTTTTGACAATAAATTTACAGATATCAAAATTTTAATTTAGCTCGTATCTGTTCGGGCTCGAGCCCGTTGGCTCGTGTCTGTTCAGGCTCGAGTCCGTTTGGCCCGTGCCCGTTCAGGCTCGAGCCCATTTGGCCCGTTGCCCGTTCGGGCTTGAATCTAACTATCTTATAATGGAGGAAGACCTACTATTAATAGAAATACTTAAAATTAAGCAATACAACTTCTAAAGCTATAAGTACAACAACCAATACTACTTATAGAAACTAGCAGGGTACCCCGCGCGATGCGGCGGCGGGTACCCTGTGACTAAATTTTCCGGCGTATAATTGTTATTTTGCTTTGGGCTACACGATTTAAGATTTACGTTTTGAAAGCTTAATTAGTTTGTACTTTGTGGTTAAATAGTTGTATATTTTGGTGAGGGGTGAATTAAATTATGTATTAATTGTATGTGTTGAATAGTGTTTTTTAGTTTTATTTGTACATTGTGCTTAGGTAGTTGTATGTATTGGTGATGGGGTGTTTTAAATTTTGTAATTGTATGTAAGTTGCTTAAAATCAATTGTGCTTTACATAGTTGTACATTATGTTTTATAAGTAGTATTTAGGGCATGTTTGGTATAGGGTATTTGGTAATTAAGGAATGGTGTGAAAGATAAATAAGTTGTTTGGTATGTGATTTAAGAAGAGAGGAAATGTTTCACACAATCACACATTTAAAAGTGATACCTCTCAATATTGGGTGGTATCATCTTTTATTTCTCTTTTATGTGGGCCACCTTTCTTCTCTTTATATATCTCTCTCTATCTCTCTCCTCTTTTTAAATAATACAATCATTTAAATATTAATTTAAAACAATTAAAAAACAATATTTCATATATAATTAATACCTTATTTTTGTCCCCATCATTTTTTTCTCTCATCCTTTTCTTTCATTCTATACCGAATCCAAATCCTATTATAAACCCGTGATCATACCAAACGCACCCTTACTTAAAATCTAATTTAAGAAATCTTAAGGGGCAGTTTGGTTGATAGGTGTGAGATTTGTGGAATCCTTTCATAGTTAAGTTTAATTGTTTGGTTGATATTTTGTTTCTTGGGTTTTATTGTGGACAATCAAAACAGTATGAAAATTGATTCCATAGCAAGTAGCCTGGATTTAGCCAAGATTGAGAGAAAGTGGTGGGACCACATTTTGTTTGTGTGTAGATAGTGGTGGGACAATTATTATTTTATCTTAAAAATTAGTTCATTAATAAATTATTTATTTAGTTAAATATATTTTATTTATTTTATTTTTCTCTCTCCTCATTTAATTCAAACCTATACTTAAATCCAATTTCTTTCAAACCTTTCCCAAATCCAAATCCAATTCCAATCCCACTTACAAACCAAACGGGCCCTAAAATCATAAATAGGAGAGAGGGTCTTATATGCTTTATAAGTAGTATAGATTTCTCTCATATTTAATTCTAACATACAATTAGGATGTGTTTGGTATGCACTTTTGGTATGGGTTTTTGCTTGATGTGACCATAAACATTTGTTTGGTTGTATTTTTTGAAAAAGGGAATGGATTCATTTTTGATAGATTGAAAGATATGTTACTTGGTGGGTTTTGATATGCATTAGTAATTTTTGTGGGCCCAATGTACTACTCTACTCTCATTTCTCTCTACATTTAATTTAAATAATAATATTTTTTATTTTAAAATTATTATATAAAATAATTAATAGTTATTAAATATTTTTTTCTCTCTCCTACATCAAATCAAAATCCTAACCCTAATCTAAATTTAAATCCAAATCCAAATCCTCCGAAACCCACCTACAAACCAAACGAGCCTTTAATACTAACATTAAATACAATAAATAAAATATTACTAGTATGTACATTAAATACAATTAATTAACTGGTCAATAAATACAATTAATGCACTTATTAAGACACCCTTTACATAAAAAATACACATTTTCAAGCATATTGTACAACCAACTTAAACACAATTCATGCAATAAATATCACTAATGCAAATAATAAAACACATTATATAAATATTCAAGCCCGAACGGGCAACGGGCCAAATGGGCTCGAGCCCGAACGGGCACAGGCCAAACGGGCTCGAGCCTGAATGGACACAAGCCAACGGGCTCGAGCCCGAACGAACACGAGCTAAACGAAAATTTTGATATCCGTAAATTTATTGTCAAAAAGAACATAATAAACTAAAATACATGATTCACCGAAATTTTTTATTTCAGAGTACCCGCCGCTGCAACGCGCGAGTACCCTGCTAGTATTTGTATAATGTGCTTTATTATTTGTATTAGTGACATTTAATGCAGAAATTGTGGTTAAGTTGGTTGTACAATATGCTTGATAATTTGTATTTCTTATGTAAGAGGTGTTTTAATAAGTGCATTAATTGTATTTATTGACCAGTTAATTAATTGTATTTATCAATGTTCTAAAAGGCGCGCCTTGGCGCCACAAAGGCCTCGCAAAGGCGCGAGGCGTAACCTCCACGCCACGCAATAGGCCAAGGCGTCGTCTTAAGGCTTGGCATGAGATGAGGTGCGATAAGGTGTACTGGTATTTGAGATGTTTAGGGGATTTACTAGTAATTGGAATTTGGGCATCGTATTTGAGGTTTACTGGTATTTGGCATTTTGGCGTTTAATAGTATTTGAAGAAGATTACAAATGCAAAGAGAGTTTCTTGAATTTGATGCTTATGTATAACACTTTCTGTAAACTCGATGTATATAAAATAAGATATACTAATGAAATATAATATAAATCTATAAATCTATAAATACTTTTTTCCGCCTTAATTCGCGCCTTAAAAACGCCATGCCGCCATGTCTCACGCTAAGACTTGAGGCTTGACCATGCCGCCACGCCACGCCTCACGCTATTTATAACCTTGGTATTTATTGACCAGTTAATTAATTGTATTAAATGTACATAATGTTTTATTTATTATATTTAATGTTAGTATTAATTGTATGTTATAATTAAATATGAGGGGAATTTTTATAAGTAGTATTGATTGTTGTACTTATGGCTTTAGAGGTTGTATTGCTTAATTTTAAGTATTTCTATTAATAGTAGGTCTTCCTCCATTATAAGATAGTTAGATATATCTGTTTTGAGTTAAGATAAAACATATATAATCCCCATGTGAATAATGAAATTAACTTAAAATTAAACATAATCTCGACATACTGAATAAAGCGTAATGATGCATACATGCATAAGGATCAGGGCCATCTTTGAGGGTGTGCAAGGTGGGCGATCGCTCAAGGCTTCAAATTTTTAAGGGCCCCAAAAATTATCTCGTTAATAATTATATGCATGCGTACACATATTTTTCGTGAAGAAAAAGTTATTTTGATGAGAAAATATCTTAAATGAGTAATACATAACTTAAAACATTTAGATAACAAATTGCATTATATCTTGATTTAAGATCATTTGAGGACCAAATTTTTTTTACATACCAAGGGATTAATCTCCAACCTCCATCTTTATTTGATCTAATTAATGAGATTAATCCCAACAATTTAAAAAACTCACTTTCAACTTTTTTCCAAACATTAATATCTTTCAAACCGTTAATTGCTAAGCGAAAAAAAAATATACGGTTACGACGAGCATTTAATTATCTTTCTATACATAGTAACTTCGATATACTTTTGACAAAATTAATTTTTCGTGTTTTCACCTTTTTTTTTACGTTTTTTTTTTCATTTTTTTCGTTACTGAAATTTGCATGAAAAAATCATATGTGATTTAACACTAATATCACATGTGATATTATATATCATATGTGGTTTAACACTAATATCACACATATCAAATGTGATTTAACACTAATATCACATGTGATTTTTCATGCAAATTTCAATAGTAGTAAAAGACAAAAAAACGTGATTTTTTTTTTGTCGAAAGTATATCAAAGTGCTCGTCTATAGAAAGATAATTAAATGCTCGTCGCGATGGTGTAATTATTTTCGCTTAACAATTAACGGTTTAAAGATATTAAAATTATAAAAAATAGGTGAAATATTAAAAAAAAATATATAATAAATAAAAGTTAATCTAAACCATTGATTTCATTTTAAGTGGATGGTAGATATGAGTCCCTTGGTATGTAAGATAAGTTTGGTATGTAAAATAACTATTCTCTTATATCTTATAAACGGTGACATTTTATATACAACATTCCTTTTCAGAATACCTTATAAGGTAATTTCGTCCAAGGCTCTAAAAAAAGTCTGAAATTCATGAGACGGCCGATATCAACATAAAAATATGTCCAAGTAAGAGACCGAAAATAACTAAGCTATATGCACTTAGGTATAATATTTTAGGTTTTACGGTGTTGATGCATAATCTGGCGCGGACCGATTCAACGACTCTCCTTGGGCCGTTAGTCGTCTTCTCGAGCCCTGAGTAGATCTGTCAACAAAGAGAACCCGTTAGGAGTGGACCCGAGGCCGTAGCCCCGGGATCCACCTCCGACGGTCAAGTTAGTATCGGTGCGATATAGCATAAGAATTAGGTTTAGGTTAACCTGTTTGGTCGTAGTCAATAAGGAGATTTCAGCCATGTATTTATAAGGCATGGATTAGGGTTTAGGCGTAGAGTGGGCCGATGTCTGCCGGGCCTGGCCCATGTAGGGTCCAGTCCGGACTATACGTCCACAAGCCCCCCAAGTCTAGTATGACATAGTGCATGGCTATGTTATGCTAGACTTAAGTTCTGTTCATGGCCGCGTAGGCTCAATCAACCATGACGGCATGGCCCATGTGTGCGCATCTCAGGTGTGCACATGGGACGGACTATACTGCGCAGCCCAAATGCGACAGTGCGCACTGGGATTGCGATTGTGATTGTCTCACAATGGTGAAGGTGGATTCCGCATGCTGCATCCTGGGTAAGGGCGTACCTCTTGTACCAGTAGCGGTGCAACATGGTGCGACAAAAGACGTGCTTCTGTGGCAGAAGTGCGCGTTGTCCGCGACAAAAGTGCGCGNGCAGCCCAAATGCGACAGTGCGCACTGGGATTGCGATTGTGATTGTCTCACAATGGTGAAGGTGGATTCCGCATGCTGCATCCTGGGTAAGGGCGTACATCTTGTACCAGTAGCGGTGCAACATGGTGCGACAGAAGACGTGCTTCTGTGGCAGAAGTGCGCGTTGTCCGCGATAAAAGTGCGCGCGGTGCGCGACAAAAGTGCGCGTTGTCCGCGACAAAAAATGCGCGCTGTGCGCGTCAAAAGTGCGCGATGTGCGCGAACATTACATTCGTCTTTACAACCGACAGAGGACGTCTCTCCTGCGGCAAAGTGGTGCGAATATTTAAATCCGTCTTTGTACCGGGCTTGCAATACGATCTGCTTCCAAATATTCCTGCGTGACGCGTATGGAAACAGTAGTAGGATATACCCTGGTAGCCCCCCAAGTTTGATGGTTCTACTCGTGTAGGAGCATTAAACTTAGTTATTCAAATCCTGAAAAACACTTAATGCAAATATTAAAGGTATATGCTGCGAATCACAACATATAAAACTTATTGAAGTAAAAGATAAATAGCGTGAAGCATAGTATAGCACATAGCATATAAGAGAAACTTTCGCTGTGCGAATTACACCTATCGTGAGGTTTTACAAAAAAAGTAGCGCGTAGCTAATCTGTGAACTCAGTGCGCTCATGGCGATTGATTGTTCTTTTTCTTTTTTATAGTAAAAACAATGGCGCGGATGGATGTACCGTGACCGCGACTAATAGTTTTTTTTTCGCACGCACAGACGCAGATAGATGTATCGTGACCGCATAGACTCTAACGTTTGTGAATGATCGCAGTTGACCACGGCTTTTGTCTACGTGCGCTCATGGCGATTGAATAGCATCGTGGTGCCTGTATGTAACAGTGCGCTCATGGCGCCAATCTGCGAAGATATCTGAACGCATGGCCTAACGCGGGTAGATTTATCGTGACTGCGTTGTTCGCGGCTAAAAGATAAAGTAGGTCCGATCGTGCGGACTTAGTGCGGCTATAGGTAAAATCGTGTTTACCAAGTTTAAAAGATTTACATAAAATCTTTTGAATATTTAAAAGATATTGCGATATCTTTTTAAATTTTATGAATATTACGAATATTACGAGATTTACTTGCGTCGAAGTAAATATGTTTTAATACAATATTGTTATTGCCTTTTTTCTCTAACGTTTGTGAATGATCGCAGTTGACCACGGCTTTTGTCTGCGTGCGCTCATGGCGACTGACTAGCATCGTGGTGCCTGTATGTAACAGTGCGCTCATGGCGTCAATCTGCGAAGATGTCGTACGCATGGCCTAAAGCGGGTAGATTTATCGTGACTGCGTTGTTCGCGGCTAAAAGATGTGAGCGAATTAATTCGCGGTGAAAAAATAAAGTAGGTCCGATCGTGCGGACTTAGTGCGTTATAGGTAAAATCGTGTTTACCAAGTTTAAAAGATTTACATAAAATCTTTTGAATATTTAAAAGATATTGCGATATCTTTTTAAATTTTATGAATATTACGAATATTACGAGATTTACTTGCGTCGAAGTAAATATGTTTTAATACAATATTGTTATTGCCTTTTTGTAGCACTTGTCGAATTTAAATATTCGCACAATGCAAAGTTTTAAAGTTACCGGCTTTTGAACTCGATGGTTGCTTTCCGGTGATGTGAGAACACGAAACTTGTCGTAGTGTGTCCCACGGATAGCGCCACTTGTTGATGCATAATCTGGCGCGGACCGATTCAACGACTCTCCTTGGGCCGTTAGTCGTCTTCTCGAGCCCTGAGTAGATCTGTCAACAAAGAGAACCCGTTAGGAGTGGACCCGAGGCCGTAGCTCCGGGATCCACCTCCGACGGTCAAGTTAGTATCGGTGCGATATAGCATAAGAATTAGGTTTAGGGTAACCTGTTTGGTTGTAGTCAATAAAGAGATTCCAGCCATGTATTTATAAGGCATGGATTAGGGTTTAGGCGTAGAGTAGGCCGATGTCTGCCGGGCCTGGCCCATGTAGGGTCCAGTCCGGACTATACGTCCACATACGGGTTTTATGATTTTAAGTATCAATTTTTAGTGACTTATGTACTTATTCAATATCATCGTATTTTTCTTTAAAAAATAATGTGTGTCCATCAACACATCTTATGTTGTATTCACATAAAATTTTTATTTAAAAATAAACAATATATTTAATAA
>LBNU01010072.1:26465-97231 GCA_014162995.1 Artemisia annua
TTTTTTAAATTGTTGGGATTAATCTCATCCATTAGATCAAATAAAGATGGAGGGAAGATGGATGGTGGAGATTAGTCCCTTTGTATGTAAATAAAGTTTTGTCCTCAAATGATCTTAACTCATTTAATAAACATTTACTGTATTAAAGTTACAATTTGATAGTTAAATGTAACTTATAACCCGAAACAATGATCTTTCCATTCACTTATACTTTAATATGTGTAAAGTAAGCACACGTTAGCATAATTTCTTTTCTTTTTCAGTTACTTCAAACTCAAAACATTGCTTCTCATCCGCAAAACCATAAAAGAAAAACACACTCTAAATAGTAACAGAAATTATTTTAGTTTAAAAATTACTCTTACATCTTGACACTATCTATGCACACAAAATAGACTAATACTCCATTACATTCCATATCACAGCAAATGCCTAAATGCTAATGGGCTACATTTATGGATTTAAAAATGGGAAAAGTGAATATGGGGCTGTCACACATCTAAGCTTACATCCGAAATCATCAAAAATCACTAAAAAATACGTAGTTTTGGTTATTATTTTTTCAAAATTTGAGTAGCAGAACTAATATGTGCATAGTGCAACACATTTTCATAGTGAATTAAATCAAATCATTGTTGAATCTATAGCTAAGTTGTTAGTTAATGAAATCATCTAGTAATATGATATAGAAAATGCATGTATCAACGTGAACCCAACTTAAGTGATGTTGTGATAAAATCAAGAGAAAACATTAATATTGTGAAGGACAGGATATAAATGAGGTAGATTTGATGTTTTTCTTGTTAAAACGACGTAATTTTTTATGGTTTCGCATGTAAGCTTAGATGTGAGACAGCCTCATATTCACTATCCTCAAAATATCTATTTTTCAGCCCAACTATTAGTGCAATTGTGCAAACACACTACGCAGTATATCACAGGCTCGTTTGTGCTTTTTCATTTGAGGGTAACATTACCTTTTCATCAATCAGTTTTATTCAAATGTATTTTTAGTTTGTTCCCTCCATCCTACCGGGATAAGAACAATAAGTTTTTTTTTTTTTTTTTTTTTTTTTTTTTTTTTTTTTTTTTTTTTTTTTTTTTTTTTCTTTTGGTGAAACTAGGAAGTTATCCGGTGAAACAAAAATTTTCTGGAGAACGGAAAAATGAAATAGTGGATAGTTATCATGTTACGTATAGCACGAATGGCGCCATCGTAAGGTGTGTATTGGAGGCGAGGATAGTCACTCGTTTGGTTTCCTACGTTCGGTAAGGACCCCAAGGTGCGCCCAGAGTCACGAATCACGAGTTGTGGTAACACTCACGAGGTAACTAGTGTGTGTATAGTCATCTGTGAATGTGAGAATTCATTTGACATAGCTTGGTCCATTTCAAGGAAATGGACTGGTATTTATAGGATTGTGTTTAGGGTTTTATGCCACCCTTGAAGGCTATCAACAGTTGAGGATGGTTCACATGGTGGACATCCAAGAGTGGAGACAAGAATGATACATGGCGTAATATCATTGACTTTGCCATGTGCTTGGAACGTTCCATGCACGATTGTTGTGTACTAGTGTGACGTTTGCATCATTATCTCTATGCGAATGAGGTAATGACACATGTTTATGTGTTGTAACGGTCCTGAAGTGAGTTTCGAGGCCTTTTGCTACCTAACCGCGTTGTCATGCCTTTACTTGTCCTGAGAACTTGCTTCCCATGTAAGCTGTGATGGCTTTTTGCCTGGGTCATTTTCGAGTGTATGGGCTTTAGTCAGTTGGGCTGAAGGCTCTATACGCTATCAGTTCTGATCTATTATTAAACTATAAACAAATTCGCAATATCTATAAACAATACAAAAAATAACCAGAATGAAATAACACAAAATTATAGTAACATAAACAACAACATCTATAACTAAGAGCAAACATATAATATAGATTAAGTTAACAAATAATTGAATTATCATACATAAATAAACATTCAACACCCAACTCCAATTGTTAAGTAGCATTGCAACCCTTGGAAACTATAACTATGTGAATGATCAAGTGACATCATTTGAAAAGTTTGCATTAAGAAAATTGGATTATAGACTTCTTAGGAGATCTTCGTATGATTATACCCATTGCTTAATGTTTTATAGATGCAAGAAAGTTCTTGAGGAGCGTTGTGCTCCTCTGACAACGTTATAATCCCATTCTTGCTCTATTACTTCTCTTTTTGCTGCAGTTTTATCTTTATTTTCTAGTATAATGAGTTGATGATGATGATGATGATAGATTTTTTTTTTTTTTTTTAAATCACTAAATTGTACAAAATGGTAGATATTTTCTTCTCGCGAAAATACCCGCGCTTGGTCACGGGTCCATCAACCAAGAGGCTGTGGATTTAAGTTGCGAGACATATGTTAGATAGTATTTGCGCGGTCTAGTTTGTAAATATTTGCAAAAGTGTCAAGTAGGGCTCACAAGTTAGTTTCAATTTTCACTTTTCAAAGAATCCCACTTCGCGCGTAGATTCTTGGGTATTTTGGTGAGGTTTTATTTAGTATATTTTTTGCGTCTTAAGGAAGTATAACTCGCACTTTCATGATTTTATTTTGCGCGTGTAACGCATGTTGATAATGAAGTTGAGAACCCGTTTCAGATATGGATCAAAATCGGATTTCTCAGAAGCTTATAGAGTTCATGAAGATACCCACAAACGAATATCGCCAGCAGATACAAAACATGCTCCAAGGTAGGAAACTAACTAACCAACCAACCAACTTTTGTTTGGCATTCATTTGATGGTTATATATATAATTGCATGCAGAAACCAAGTCTACTTTGGAGTTTAATTTTGAAAAGTTGCGTGACTTTGATATGTATATTACCTATTGGCTGCTAAAGGCGCCTCGGCCCACCCTTGACGCGATGAATGAATCTGCCAAGACATATGTTTTCAGTTTATATCCACCAGAATACCACCCTTTTCTCCCAACAAAAATACGTGTCAGCATGACCAACGTACCTGTATCTGATATTCGCATGATTAGGTATGTTCTCTGACCTTTTTGGTTTGGCTACTACTAGTAGTTTGTTGATGACTCAATCAATTTATATTTTGTCTTATTATATTTCATTGCAGAGATGACCATGTTGGAAACTTTTCCGCTATAGTAGGAGTTGTCACCCGACTATCCCAAGTTTTTCAACACTTGCTTGTTGGAAGTGAATTGCAAGTGTAACAATTGCGCCTCAGTTTTGGGGCCGTTTCTTCAAAACTTGTCTACTACAGAGGTCATTGGTCGTTCCTACTCTCATTGCCAATCACAAGGGCCATTCACGGTCACTAGTGAAAAGGTGACTTATTTATATCTATCCTTATTTACATGGTTTGTCTTAAGTTGTAATGTATATATGCTCACTCATTCAGCTCTCCGTGTGACAGACTATATACAGCAGCTATCGGAAGCTTACCCTTCAAAGCCGTCATCACCTAGTTTCCCCTACTACTATTCCGATATGCATAGAAGTCATACTTCTCGACGAGCTAGCTTCTTATTGTACTCGCCTTGGCCAGGAAATTGCAATTCCTTCCTTTTGCCTTAAATTTTTTGACAGTATTTTCTGCTACTGTCATATCAGTAAAATCACCTTTCCCCTTTGCAAATATACAGGAGATTACAGGTATCTACACAAAAAACTATGATTTGCCGTTGGCAGCAGAGAGTGAATTTTGCTCCTACGCCAAAGTCTTTGAAGCAAACTATGTTGCAAGTAAGCAAGAACGTCTTTTTCCCTATTTGCTTAGCAATACCGTCAAGGAACAAGTTCTACATATGTCTAAAGACCCACAGATTAAAGAAAAGGTACGCTTTTTTGCATTAATAGTAACTAGGCTAGGGAATATCATATGGTTTACAAGCATGTGTGGGACAATTTGATTAAAATTGAAAAAACAAACTCCTGATAACAAATAAAATTGTCTTCCTACTAACAGTCATTGAATTCGGCCCACCTTTCATGGTTTTTGATTAATCAAAACACGTATTGCTTTGTGACATTTGTATTCATGCCTATTTGGTGTCAACCTATATAGATTTGCCAATACGTGGATTCCTTTGATAATTGAAAACTGAATCTAACATGGGAACACGGGCAGATTATCAGTTGTTTTGCACGCGGAATACCTGGTCATGAGTACATAAAAACTGTGATTGCTCTTGCAATGTTTGGAGGTCAAGGGAAGACCCTGTCTCACAGAGACATAAATGTGCTGCTCTTGGGTGATCCTGACTCCCCAATGTCCATGTTCCTTGAGTAAGTGCCTCGTGGTTTTTGCAACACACACCCACCACCCACCCCTACTTTACATAATTAAGTCTGTAATATTTATATATCTATCTGTTACTTTTTGGAGGTGCGTGGAAGATTATGCCCCCAAAGCAGTGAGAGCTTCACCAACAGCACTAAAGGCAACGGTGCACCACAACCCAAGAGTCAACCCTTGAAGGTGGTGCCCTTCTTCTCGCTGACAAGGGGATATGTCTTATTAATGATATTGATCAAATAGATGATGAGAATAGGTAATATCTTGTTAATGGTTTTTTTTCATCTGCTTTCAGTAATCAATTTAATAACTGTTTTATTTATGTCTCATTCATCAGCCAAAATTTGCATGATGCCACACGTTTACATATATTGGAATTGGAAGCTACACCAGAGTATCGATGCTCAATCATTGCTGGAGCTACACCGATGGGGGGAAGGTAACATAATTACACAAGTAATTTATTAGACAGGCATCAACATTCTGCTTAGATACATCACTAGTTCATTCATCTAATACTTGTTTGTAATTATCCGCAGATATGATTCCAACAAAACCTTTTGGGAAAATGTAATATTGAAAGATCATATTGTTTCTGCATTTGACCTTCTCTGTGTAGTAAAGGTCGTTAGACTTTTTGTTCTTTTTTCATGTCCGCATGTCGTATAGACTGGTGGTTAACATAAATGGGAAACGTCCTGATGCAGGATGATATGAAAGAAACCATGAAAATTGTGTCTGCTATGGTTGAGCTGAATACTGATTCCGATTCCGACTCAGAATCTACTGCCTCTAACTCTGTTCAGAATAAATATCCGGATGTACGATCCCACCTTATGGATTATAACAATTTTGTGTTTCAAGTGTTGACTGATAAATTGACACATTTTTTCTTCTTTCAGATAACTCGTGATATGTTGAAGAAGTACATCACATATGCCAGGTTAAATGTATTCCCTTCCTGTACTATACGACCAACAGAATATGATACTCAAGCGGTGAGTTTATCATTATAAAGTTAAGTAAAAAAGAAAAATGTTTTTAGCTAGATCTTTGCTCACTTACAGTTTCTTTTAACTGTCTTCATATATAGCGAGGAGATGTTCAAGTACCAGAAAAGCAATTGCATTCATTGGAACGGCTAGCAGAGGCTCATGCAAGGATGCACCTAAGGCAACATGTCATTTATGAAGATATCCTAGCGGCTCTTCATGTCTTATCCGTCTCCTTGATATCCTCACAAAAAGTTGGTGCACAGGAGAGTGTAAAGCGGTCCCTTAAAAGTCTAAATGACTATCTTTTGTTTGCAAATGCGTTGCAATAGATTTTGCAACTAGTCAATTATGTCATAGACTTTGCAACCTCTTAGATACTCTTTGATCAGCTTAGTTTAGTGTTACTCAGAATACAAGACAAGACTGGCAAAATCTCTTGGAAATTTGACTATATGAAATCTCAATATATATGCGCTAACTGACATTGCCATTTTGAAGATTGTTGGAGGGGACTCGAAATGGTGGTGTTCGTATACACTTTGTTAGAAGACTCCGCGACTATTTATCTCAAAATAGCCCCATCTATGTAATGTACTGAAAGTAGGGGCGTTCATAAATCACAGGAACCGAAACCCAACCTAATTAAATATTCGGTATTCGGTTTGGATATATGGTTTTGGCAAAATGATAAACCAAAATTCACATAAATATATTATATAATTTTTATATTTATATACAAAATTAATCATTAAAAACTTTTTTCTTAGTATAAATATAACATTTTGTAAGCTTAGAAAAAAATTTGGTGCTGAAAATATGTATCTTTTAATGAAATATTTTGTATAAATTATGTGATTCGGGTTGACCCGAAAACCGAACCGAATTCAAAATCGGTTTTTAGTTTTTTACCCGGAAAAGGAATTAGCAGAACTAACCAAACAACCCGATAACCGAACCGATGAACACCCCTGACTGATTATCATTTGCTTATTTCATGTCAGATCATCATCATTAACTATCATTTGAAATTTTGAATGTTAATAAATAATAACAATATTTCCAAACTTGCATTGTGTAATTCTCATTGAGCATAGCTTACAATAATATCCTTACCCAATACAACACTTTCAAATCCGTCATGCTGACCACTAGATATCATCCAAGTCGAAAACTGATGTCATTCGTAGTACAATATCGAAGACCCGTCACTCACTCCCAAGTTTTAATTGTATTTGTAGCTAACTATGACTAGACTAAGATCAAAATTAGGGATTCTGATTTTAGTAATTAGGATTTATCCGTCTTCTCAGCAGAGAACAAATGTTGATTAGAAGTTAATAACTGTAGTATATATTATGTGTATATTGCTATTAGAGACAACTAAACAATGACATGAAAACATAAAAGTGTAATGAAACGATACCGTAAAGTTTTGGATGTGGAGACTCAAAAACACAAATAAAGAAAATGTTGAGGCGTGTGATGTTCACACTTTCCTTAAGACAGATTCGTCCTCTCCACGGTGCTTGAGAATCGTGAACGTCTATCTCCCAGGATACAACAACAACGGATAACCCCGTTAGCACAAACGGGTTATCAAGGCGAACCAAAATCGTGCCTTCACTCTATTACGAACCGGATACACAAGAAATATAAATGGTAACACAAAAGGAGAGGAGTATTGAGTTGTGTATTTTTCGGGTATTCAAAGAAGAAAAGACTCTTCCAATATATAGTGAAAGGAAGTGAATGGAAAATAAATGGCCGGATTAATTAACACTATTAATCCTACTAATGACTCATGAACACATAGTTAATATGGTGGTTACATATGACCAAACATTAACATTGTTCTTAAATCCCATTAGTATACAAGATGACCATCAATTGTCATTCAATTCTAAAAATTTGACCATAATTTTCCAACAATCCCCCACATGAATGAAATTGATGACGGGAAACAAAATTCAATGACTCGATGTTGTAATAGAGTTTTGCAGTTGATATTTGCAAAGGATAGGTAGGTGTTACCCTTTGAACCTTCCCTCGTGAAATATACTTAGACTCCTAGCAGCCAGTAGAACTTGATGTCTTTGAACTGTATGCTGTTTGTAGAGACGACAATATATATTCACACAAATATCTCCTTGACACTTTTTGGTTCTCATAGTTATGTTCGTTTTGGTCATGAACATTAGCCTGGTTCTGTGAGAGCTGTTAAGAATTGTGCCCCCACAATTCCCTTAGAAGCGACCCCACTTCTCTCTCACATAGGTGATTCTCGATTAATCATTAAAAGCCATATGCTTAACCTCATATTGTCACTATTATAGGAATGGACTAGGAAGTTTACCAACTCCCTTAAATAAATGTGGAGTTTATTACTCCCCCACAGTGACCTCAGTTTATACAAGTAGGTTGTCCTATTGAACCCAGATCTTGGGATCTCCAGTCAGCTGGGTTAGGTTTTCCTTCATATAAACTTTTCAAGGGCTTTAGTCTCATTCCTCTTCACGACTTTATAACTAACTCTCACATTTAGCATTTCACAAGCGGATCCACAATGTTATTCTATGACTTCACATTGTCAATAGGGATAACTCATACTGAGAGTAGTTGTCGTATCGACATAATATGTCTGTACAAATTCGAGTTTCGTTCAACTCTTTAAGTATATCATGCTCCAAGTAATTCTTGAGTATTCCAAATAGGCAAGAACTTCATGTTTGTTGATGTCCTTTTGAACTCTAGCTAGGCCGGAATCCCCCACATGGAATTTATCTCAAGAATTTTGTAGAAAGGTTCTCCCTTTCAATATATTAATCTTGTTTATAAGATTTTTCTCACATGGATATGACACCAAGATCATTAGTAATTTGTCACCTCACAAGTTTCATACTAGTGTATGCACACTTTTTGAATGTCTTATGTTAATTATTTTCCGTATCATAATTAACAGATTCCAAATCTAGCATGCTATAGACCAAGGAATCAAGCGTATGACAGAAGATGCATCATTCTGATTACTCACAGCTACATCTACTAACATTCTTCTTTTTAGACAAATCACCACCTTAAAACACACATGTTTTAGGAGGATCCCATAAGTTATATGTGTAAGTCCTACATTTATAACGTGTCATTCCAATTCACTTGTGATTATATATATAATCACATTTAATCTCTTTATCATTATATGATTAACGTAATTTATTATGTGATTATAATCACATAAAATCAATGTGTAATCATTTACACAATCAAAACATGTCCAACTTAGAGAATGAACAATAGCTCACATTCGATGACAATCAAACGGTTCAAGTTAGTTACACAAACCAACGTAATTCGTTGTCATCTATACTTGTGTTATTTCTTGACATTTCACAATGTACTACACGATTATATTCAACACATAGTCAATTCTTACATAATGACAAACCGTTCGATTATTAGCGATATGAGTTCGAACAAGTCTTAAAATTATTCATCTTTCTAGAATAACAAGTAGTTTGATTATTTGCAACAATATTCACAACAGAACATTTGCAACATCCAAACTTCCAATACTCGGTAAAAAATCGAGTAACTTGTTTATTCTCATGTTACAAAATTAGTTGCACAATATCGCATCAAACAACTTTAAATAGGCACCACTTTGCCACAATATTTTGCACCAAATAACACAAACAATATTGTGTTGAATATCGCACAAAACATCACATAATTATGCATTAAAACAGCCAGAAGCTATTGTACCAAACAACTGTGTATGCATCCATACAACCCAAATTTTAGCACAAGAAAAACTAAATCGCTTAAAAAAATGTGTACTAAAATACAAACTGCAGTAAAATGATTCTCCAGTTTAATCTCAAACTTTACAGAAATTAAATGTACGATGTTACCTAAGCATTGAAAAAAAATGGGTGCAAACTCATTTATTTACTATGTGAACAACATCTTTTTCCATGACTATACACTTGTGACAACAAAGTTGTCTAAAAAGAAATGTTGTACCAAAATATAAGTTGTGATTAAATGCTTTACCCATTTAAGTTCAAGCTTTCCATAAATTCAAGTTTAATGTCTTAGACACGCACAAAAAAAAAATTGGTCCAAAACTCTTTTGTTTACTATGAGAACAACACATGTTCTTGCGACCACGTATCACGGACAACAACGTGTCTTAAATTAATTTTTGTGCAAAATTAGAAATTAGATTGAACGGCTCACCCATATTTTCTATAGAAATTTGGGCTAAAAATGCATACGTTTACCATGAGCAACGCATTTTCCCACAAGTGCACAAATGTGACAATAACTATTTTGGAGTCCAAAAAACACCAAAATTCGCATTCCACAAGAATGAGTTATATCCCAATATCCGATGATGAAATCAATACTAGTTACTCAAACCAGTACCACGACAATATTTCATCCAACATGCTTCAAACATTCTTTTATTATCCGAAACTGATGTTGTTCCAAAGCATGAAATCAACCAATTGATTAATGATTAATGATTAAAGAAACGCATCTCGTTCTTGTATTGAAAAATTAAACGGAAACAAACACATTATATATGATTGTCAAAGCATATTTGTGGATGTGTAACGTTTATCCCAACAATTCATACTAATTTATTGACAATCAATGTCAATATATACCTCAATATAATTGAATTCCATTAAAAAAAAATTACTATATAGGGAATCCATTTAATTTGGTTTACTTTATTATTTCCTCCATCAAACAACTTCCTCTTATCACATTCGGTCAATGTAAATCAGTGTCTCTAAAGAAAATAATATGGTGTAATTTAGAATCATAGTTCCTCTAACCAAAACATAGAGTCCACGTTTACTTTTACCAAATTAACTAGCTTGGACCAATACTACATGTTATAAGAACCTTTAATAATAAAACATCTTATTCCATGTATTAGCTACTCACGTAAAATAAATAAAGGCAAGTTAACAACTCATTCTTTTACACAAATAGATATGTACATCAAACCTTTTTGTAAGCCACTTTTTAGTTAGATAATTTAACTAGCAGATTGTTCGAGAACAATGGCCTTAAAACCATTTCTTCTTAAGTGACTCAAACACGTCAAGATTAATTTTGGATACACATATTACCATGATAACATCAGCTATACCATTGACATGTTTAACATAAAAGTATTCTACAAATAAGCATTCATGCTCAAGGAGTCCATTTCATTAAAGACAAACCAGGTACTACCGTCTTGATATAAAGTATTTGTTATTTATCAAATCAAATTGAAAGTTTATTTAATTTGATCTACAGTAATATATAAACCAGAAATTTGATTATAATTCATGACCCAATACTCACATGTAAATTACTAACTCATATCATCAATACACTAATATTTCATTAGACAATTTAGTAACGCAACAAAATAGTTTACTGTGGGTTTACATCGAGAAAACAAATAGCAAATAGTTTCAACTTATTATGCCTTGTTATTTCAGCCTCTAATAGCAAAAAAAATCTGTCTTAAGATTGTAGTATATATGGTGTATATTGCTATTAGAGACAACTAAACAATGACATGAAAACATAAAAGTGTAATGAAACGATACCGTAAAGTTTTGGATGTGGAGACTCAAAAACACAAATAAAGAAAATGTTGAGGCGTGTGATGTTCACACTTTCCTTAAGACAGATTCGTCCTCTCCACGGTGCTTGAGAATCGTGAACGTCTATCTCCCAGGATACAACAACAACGGATAACCCCGTTAGCACAAACGGGTTATCAAGGCGAACCAAAATCGTGCCTTCACTCTATTACGAACCGGATACACAAGAAATATAAATGGTAACACAAAAGGAGAGGAGTATTGAGTTGTGTATTTTTCGGGTATTCAAAGAAGAAAAGACTCTTCCAATATATAGTGAAAGGAAGTGAATGGAAAATAAATGGCCGGATTAATTAACACTATTAATCCTACTAATGACTCATGAACACATAGTTAATATGGTGGTTACATATGACCAAACATTAACATTGTTCTTAAATCCCATTAGTATACAAGATGACCATCAATTGTCATTCAATTCTAAAAATTTGACCATAATTTTCCAACATTAGTTATGTTTAAAAAGCAAAAAAAATGTCGACAAAAATCGATGTTGTCATGAACAACTGGCATGGAACAATATTTAAGGAACCATGCATTTAATTAGTTAATCTTTGTACTTTAACAATCTCATAAGAAATATTTGTATGGAACAAAAACCAATAGCATGGCCACTTGTTGAATGATGATAAGTTATCTTCTTGAATTTAATCTTTAGATTCTCTGTATCCGAACCATGTAGCCTACATACCCCCAACACTAGATCGCACCATGTACTCAGGTACTAACCCCCACAAATACCCATACACACAACATATAAAAACAAAAGTGTTATAATAATGCCACTTGGAAATGATTTTATCTTACTATTTTTAGTCAATCAACATAATTGACCAATGGAAACAAACAATTGATTTTCTTTTATTTACCTGAGTTTCTGACTCAACATTGAAAACAGACTACTCTCAAAACTGCTATGCTTTTTAATAGCCTGAAATCAGCGCAAATGAACCTCGTTAGCCACAATTAGATTAATTATATTGGCAATGTTGCTATAGTATAATCAGAGCCGTATATGAGGGTGTGCGAGGTGTGCTGTCGCACAGGGCCTCAAAATTATAGAGGCCTCAAAATTTACATATGATATATATAGATCCTATAAAAGTGCTACAAGTATTTGATTTAAGAAGTTGCATTGAAAAATGATAACCCAAGCACTTTGAAAACGATTATTTCTCATTTTATCTCTTTATAAAATTATATACTTTCTATTTTAGGCCCCGTTTTTGTTATTAAACTGAATTCTGCACAGGGCCTCCATAAACTCAGAGACGGTACCGAGTATAATAGTCGTGTCAAGTGTCGTATGTGACTAAAGCTTTGGACCAATTAAAACAATAAATTATAATGGCAATGTTGTCCAGAATTCAAGACATTTGAAGTGACATATTTTGTCAACATAGCCTCAATTGATCGTTATTGGCATGTCGATAATTACATGAAAATACCTTATGCGTGTATTGACGTAGACTATTATAAATATAAGATCATGACTAATATCATCTTTTAGTCATGTTTCAAATCTAACAATCGTCGGTTGGGTTGGGTTGATGGTAGACAAGTAGCGGTCATCGCATAAGTCCATTTTGAATGAGCTCAACCATGTAAACTTTAGACAAGGCATGATGCTTAAATACCTAAATTGTTGCAAGTCTGGTATGACTAAGAGATACCGATCACACAAGGGCGGAACGAGGGGGTTCTTGGGAGAACCACATGGTTTTTTTACGTAGCATAAGATTTTGTCAAAGTTCTCGATTTATGAAGAGCACATTGCCAAAAATATTTTGGGTTATGAGTCCTTTCTAGTTTCGTATAGTACACCTTACAATTGTTAGTCATGGTCTAATAATGAGACTACTCAGAAGGATATCACTACATTTTTTTGTGTGTATAATCACGTTGTGACATACATTTGAATGACGTTTTATAATTTATACGGAGAACATAATAAAGTGACTCATTTATATATTTGTTAATATTTAGAATAAGCCAAAAAGTAGACAAAAAGCAAACAAAAGAGCACAAGGTTTGAAGAAGGCCCATAAAAAGACGGTGAAACCGTGAAGGGGCGCAAGGCAAATTAGGTAGTGATTAATGTCTTGAATGCCCTCACCTTCATTTACGACTACCACCACCTCATCATCCCAATTAAGATTTTTAAGGGCCCTAGAAAGTAGAAAAAACTATAGAGTCATCATTTTTGCTTACTTTTAATAGTTTGTACATTTTATCAGAGTTTTAATGAATAAGTTAACAACTTGATCATGACATTGTTATATATTTAATGACCATATTTATGAAGTTTAGCTCAACATAAGACTAGCGGTAAGAACTCACTTTAGACACGTGCTATGGCCTCCTAGACGCGTGCTATCTTATTAGTAGAACCACTGAACCACAACACAATGCGTCTTAGCTGATTTGGGTGGAGAAGTCGGTCGTCGTGAAAGACCGAGTTGTGTAGTCGTTGTAATATGTGTGTGTGTGATATTTTAGTTTTTATGAGGTATATTTGTGTTTAATTAAATATGTTTTGATGATGATATTGGTTTTGATTTTTTTTCACACTGTAAGAAGCGGATTGGGGACGGGTCTTGTACCAGTTTTTGGTATGATATATGGTTAGCTGATGCCCCTCTTTGTGTTCAGTTTCCCCGTTTGTTTGCTCTCGAATTGGATAAGGAGATTGTGGTGGCTAATAAAATGGGAGCTTCTTCGGTCTCAACTTCCTTTCGTCGGGACGTGCGTGATGGAGCTGAGCGGCAGCAGTGGGATGACCTCTCGTCAATTCTTAACTCGGTTGTTCTCTCGTCTTCTAAAGATAGGTGGATTTGTGATTTGTCGGGTGATGGAGAATTCAAGGTTAAAGACATCAGAAACTTTATTGATGATTTGTTTCTTCCTTCGTCGGATGTTGCAACGAGATGGGTAAAATTCATTCCTATTAAAGTTAATGTTTTTTCTTGGCGTGCTCGTCGTGATAGGTTACCTACTAGAGTTAACCTTAGTCGTAGAGGTGTTGTATTGGATTCTCATCTGTGTCCTCTTTGTAATGATGCTATGGAGGATATTCAGCATGTTTTATTTCGATGTGATGTGGCTCGGGCTGTTTTTCGTAAAATTTGTCGTTGGTGGGATTTGGATTGGCAGGAGATTTGTTCTTTCTCGGATTGGGACGCTTGGTTCTTATCCTTTCGGCTATCTTCCCGTCTAAAGTCTATTTTAGAAGGTGTTTTTTATGTTGCTTGGTGGCGGATTTGGAGGCTTCGAAATCAGTTGACTTTTGACGCTTCACATCCTAATCGTTCGACGATTTTTGATGACATTGTTTCTTGGTCCTTTTTATGGTGTTCTAGTAGATGTAATAGGGCTTTTTCTTGGGAGTACTGGTTAAAAAACCCCTATCTCATTTCATTGTAATGTCTTTCTAGCTCCTTGCTAGCTTTTTAATACAGTTGCCGTTCAAAAAAAAAAAAAAAAAAAAAAAAAGTGTAAATGTTTATTGTGTAGAAAAAACTAACATAATGCCAAGCTGACAGTAATAATGTTGTTTACTATTACGCCTCAACACCAAAAGGTGTTTAAATTGAGTATGGTATTATCCGGATTAATTACTAACTTCACAACCCTTTGTTGGTTAAATAAGTAATCTACTTAGTGGCATTAGGAAAATGTATTATTTGGTTAAGTGGTTTAATTATCATATCATTGTAAAAGTTGTGTGTTTAATTGGTGAGAAATACTTTATATTTTTAGACCCATTTAGTTACAATTTTTTGAGAAATTTTACATAAAAAATAGAAGACCCATTTAAATTGTTCATAAAATAATGAAAATTGTTCATAAACAATTGAAGACCCGTTTATTTACAATTTTTTGAGAAATTTTTCTAAAATAATGAAAATCCCATTTTTCATACTTTAACTAAAAATATGAAAAGTCCAATTTACCTTCCTCTCTCTTAGTAGAAAATAAAAAATATATAATACTATCTAAACAGGTTTTTCAAGCTCTTAACTCTTTCATAGAGAAGAAAAACTCTTTCATTCTTAAGAAACCAAATTGAAAAAGTGAGCAAATATCTCTGCAACTAAACACGACTAAATATTTTGTTTCTCTTTATAAAAGATTGCACATATGAATAGCGGCTATAGGAAAATATATGGATTGTTTTCTTCTAATAAATGATTTTTAGAAAAATATATATTGAATTGGCCCTTAACAATGGCCAAATATGAAAAAGGTATGACACAAAGTAAGGAGACAATAATATTGATTTCAAGTAATGGTGATTGACATTTTCAGGTATAAAACCTAATTTGAGTGTAATCGTTACCAAAAGGCATTGCATTACACTAAATATATAAAGTAAACTTGTAACTAACTGAATGATTTTGGGACATATAAAGAACACAACAATCACATCCTTTACCAAAATTATACAAACATGTTAAAGAAAACATACATTCTTACTATTTAACTGTTGAAATATACGACAAACTAATCACTATATCCTTTAGCTAAAGACATGAAATCATATCTATGTAATGTAACTAATCTTATACAACGAGGCTCAAGCTAATTAAGGTGAGCTTCATCTGGCTCCGCGTCACCATTGTACTTTGCTCGGGGTTGGCTAGGGACGGTGAGCCTCGTCGTTATATTGCCGATAGTTGTGGTGTGGTTTTTATTTTTCAGAAAAATTGAAGTGGCAAACGATAATAGTAAAATCATTCATTGCAAAGTAAAAATATAAAAAGGGATAATTATGTAAAAATGTATTTAACTTTGACATTTTTCTAGTTTTAGATAGGTATATTTTTATTTTGCTGTTATAAGACAAAAGTTTTAAATTTGAACTTTTGTGTGCATTCAAGTTTTGAATTCGGACTTTTATATGTATTTTGTTCATGTACAATGACCAATTTATCATTCGTTCTTAATAAGGTAGTAAAAGTAAAGTAAAGGTAAAATAATCACAAATACATACAAAAGTATGAATTTAAAACTTTGGTGTTATAATAGCAAAAACAAGAGTTAACTACACAACATGTGACGAACTAGTTACATTTTCATATAGTTACCTACCCCTATAAAAAATGTAGGACAAGAGGATGTAAAAAAGTATGACACAAATCAAGGAGACATAAATGCTAATTTGAAGCAACGGTAATTGATAGTAAAAAATGTAACTCCTAAATGTGTGGTTTGCTTTTGTAAAAGATTGCCATAATTAAGTAAATAAGTAATCGTGATTAAAGTGCTCTAGTATAATTTGGGCCACAGAAAGTACATAATCATCACATCGTTTACCATAACTATATGAACATGTTAAAGGTAACATGTGTTCTTACTAATAAAATTGAAGTATACGACAAATTAATCACTATAATTCATAACTACCAAAGAAATGATGAAGATCTTTATGAAGATGAGTGCGAATCAACCAGCTTTGTGTAATGCATGGACATTAATCTTCGTGATCAAATTAGATAGTATGTTGTTTGGTGTCAATGCTGAATCAAATGTAATCTAGTGGCTAGTTTGTTTCTTCTTCGATAGGAGTAGTAGTGTCTTGTTATATTAGCTTTACCGCTTATGTAATGATGTGAGATGTTAGATTTATTCACATCATCCTTTGTACAACGTTTTTTGAAATAAGCTATTCACCATATGTAAAACGGTTTACTAGAAAAAAAAGTAACAAATAAATGAAACCATATCTTAATTAAGTTACTTATAATCCACGGAGTATTATTATTATTTTTTTTTATCAAATATTTTAGCTAGTCGAATGTTCAAAGACATGTCGCTCTGGCCACTGCGACATATTTTGTGAGCCACTTTTGATAACCGAGCAAACATAACTAGTTTTTAATACTCGGGCATACTTGGTTGGAGGTTATCGGTACTGAGGAATGTGAAAGGTAATTAATAATGATGGTTGGCTAGAAGAAATGTAATCACCCATTACCCCGGGTAATCCACCATTCCTCAACAATTTGGAGGTAATGAAAATTTACCTCATTGCATTCTTTTGCATTATCATTATCATTGCTTTTCTCATTGCCTCATTTTAACCAAGCGCCCCCTCAATCCTATCAAATTAATTATCAAAATTTATATTTCAGGTTATTTCATATCCATTTTCCACTGAGTAGTGCTACAACCACAAAAGATTTAAAAAAATAAATCTACAAAAGAGTTGTGTCATGTGTTGGTTGGTGGAGCAAAGAAAAGAGAGGGAAAACATATTCAAACACACCAATCAACACATGACACATCTCTTTTGTGGATTTCTTTTTGTAAATTCTTTGTGGATGTAGCACTACCCTTGTCCACTACATAAAATATATAGTGAAATTTAATCGATATTACCATAGTATTTTTATATAAAATGTAAACAATATGTCAAAGAGAGTCATGACAAGAGTAGCTTGGTTCTATACATTACTCTTTCCGTTTCACAATAAGTGTTCAGTTAAAAAAATCACAAAGTTTTATGATACAACTAACTGTACTCTTTTCCTATAAAAATCGTCTCTCACAATTAATGTGTAGTTCTCAAGTTTTATAGTAAGGAAGTCAAAATTTTCAATCAAATTTTAAAAAGAAACATCTTACATTTAAATCAATTAAATCATACTTATTTTTTAGTTATTTTATTTTATTTTTAATTTTTTTAATTTCTTTTATTGATACGCGAAATTTCGAGGGCACAATTTATTTGTTTCTTTTTATTTTTTTTCTTAAATAATACTCGATAACAAAATGTAAAAATATGATACGTTTATTATAAAACTTTTTTTTTATCATCATTTATTAGAAAACTGAAAACTTATATTTCAAGCACATTGTCAAAATGTGACAAACACATATTTACCATTGATTGGCAAGGTGAAAAAAATATTGGAAGATAGTAAACGGCACAATATCCATTACTGTCCCCACTACTATCAACGGTTACTTTACCTTACATCCCATCACAACCCAGAACCCGACCCGAACCGTCAAACCACATACCACTAAAGTCAAACCTCGGTATCCAAACCCACAACCATTCCTATTCGGACCTTATACACGTGTCATCATTTAATTCGCCATTCCCCAAAGAATCCAATGCAACCTCCACTTTATTATTCCCACACTCTATGAAATGCAAACGACACCGCTTCATCTTTACAATTTTTATAAAAATATTTTACTGTCACATTTTAACTGCCGACACATATTAAAAAAAAGAAACAAAATATAAACTATAGGCAATCTTCACATTGCTAAGAGCACTTGGTACGCAGCATTATAAGGCACGTCGTTGCCCTATAACGCGAGCATATGACTCCACTCGACACTACATCTCGCACCATAAAAGCATGCGGTATGGTAACCAACCTTTTGGTTAAGGTTTCACCAAATCGTGGTTGAAGTTGTGTTAACCATACCGAGCCCCTTTGTGAAAGCCTCGTTAACGCAGGTAGTGAAGGGCTTAACCTTGCGTTAAAGCCTTGAGGGAATTAGAAAAAAAAAAAAAAAAAGAAAATCATTACACCCCCTCAAATTTTCACTTCTGCCCCATAAATGAAGGGGTGTTTTTATAAATTGTTGTTTGGTTATGATATCGTGAGTTTTTGATTAAAAAATATTTTAATCAGCTAAAACCTTAAAACAAATTTTTATTATAAATGAAGGGGTGTTTTTGATCATTTAAGAAATTAGAAATTTAAGCTTTTAAGTAAAAAAAATTAAATAAATAGAAACTAAACATTTTCAACCTAATTTGAGCATAAATATTTTAATTCAAAATCAACTAAATAATATTTTTTTCCTTCTTAAATCATACTCGAGAACACATTATTTTTTTTATTATTTTTTTTTCACTTCATTTATATTTTAAGTGACGATACTCGATAACACAATATTAATTTAAAACGAACTAATATAATGTAGACTGCAACAAGATTTATGATTAAGTGAGAAATAAAATTAAAATAAAAAAAATAACAAGTTACTACAATACATTTATGTGGCTTGTTTTGTATGGGTTATAGTTTATGTCTTGTATTTTTTATTATTATTTTTTTTTTATTTTTTTATTTTTTATTTTGTCTTTTTGGGTCCCTTTCTCTCTTAATTAGCTTGTTTAATTGAGAAGGGATGACTTGCATTGTTTTCTTGTTTCTTTTGTGGTAAAATAAAATTGTTGCCTTTCTATTTTTTATTTATTTATTTATTTATTATTTCTTGTGAACACAGTTANATAATTTAAAAAAAAGTGTTAAGGGAAATGTGGGTTCAGGGGGTATTTGTTTAAGCTTATATAGCGGGCTTATGGCTTATTTGGTTTCCGGCTTATGTTTCATAAGCTCACTTTTTGTGGCTTATTTTAGGACATATGGGGTTATATAAGCTTATTATGTCATAATAAGCTTAAATAAGGTGAAAAGTTATAAAATAAGCCATAAAAAGTGAGCTTATGAAACATAAGCTGGAAACCAAATAAGCTATAAGCTCGCTATATAAGCTTAAACAAACACTCCCTAAATAATAGCTTCATTGTAGGTAAAGTTCGTTACTTTGGAGTGACGGAAACAGGGTGGGTCCCAGGCACCTATGGATTTTTGTGGCGCAGTGTTAATTTTGTTAAAAAATATCGATTTTTCTTAAATGTACCATGTTCCTAAAATTTGTGTTTTTTTGTCTTGCTTAGTTTATTTTAAATGCACCCGGTCAATTTGTGCCCTGGTTTCGTCCCTGCTTTATAATGTGGGTTTATTTAGCTTTAGTTTAAATTAATGAGTTTATAATTTTGATCTTTAAACTGCTTGGTGAAATGTTAGTTACTAATATGGTTTGATATTTTAGTAATTAGTAGTTTTGTTTATGTTAAAATGTAATTCTATGTGTTATTAGGTGAAATGTGAGTATAATTTAGTGTTTTTGGTAGGTTGAATAATGTGTTTAATTGATTTTACTGAAATTTACGAAGTTTATTTTTGATATTTCAATGTAAATGTAAATATTATTTTTGGGTAAAAATGTAATATTACACAGTTTTAGTAAAAATGCTATGTGTGTTTTTTGGGTAACAAATATGAGTTCATAATGTTAAATGTAGTTTTAGCTTCAATAAGTAGTTAAATGCAGAGTGTATGTATTTTACTAATTTTAATATTCCATTAATTTTTAGCTTCATTTGGTTCAAAATAGTAACTTTACAGTCTTTATGAAATTTTACTAATTTTATTTTAACTGTACAGGTTGATTTGAGGGGAGGATACTATGACGCTGGAGACAACATCAAGTTCGGTTTCCCAATGGCGTTCACCACAACAATGCTAGCGTGGAGTGTGATCGATTTTGGCCGAATAATGGGACCAGAGTTAAATAACGCAGTCAAGGCAGTGAAATGGGGAACTGATTATTTACTTAAAGCAACTGCGACAGATGGTGTGGTTTATGTTCAAGTTGGGGATGCTATTTCGGACCACAACTGTTGGGAAAGGCCTGAGGATATGGATACGTTAAGGACGGTTTATAAGATTGATAAGAATCATCCGGGGTCTGATGTGGCTGGGGAGACTGCTGCTGCTTTAGCTGCGGCTAGTATTGTGTTTCGGACTAGGGATCCGAGGTATTCGAGGATTTTGCTGAATCGGGCTGTTAAGGTATGGTTCTTATTTTTGGTGGTTTGTTACTTTGGTAGGGCGTGAAAGTGAAGTTTTGGCTTGTTTGTATGTTTTAAGACGGGCTCGTGATTGGGTAAATTAGTTGGTATTGTTCTGTTAGATATTTTGTGTTTGGGGAGGTGTTAAATAGCATGTCTCAATCAGCTTTTACAAAGTATAACAATTGCAGGGGTTAGTAGATGCAATCCCAAACGCCCTGTTAGAAAAAAACGTTCAGCATAGATGTAGCGTTGAGTCAGTCTGAAGTATATGCACGTTATTCCTTTTAATATCATCCTTGGGCTGGGCGTGTGCACTGATTTACGCCGTTAGTTATTATGTTTTTTTAATGAATACTCCCTCTTAAACTGCATGCAGTTTAAGAAATCTCTTATATAATAAAACAAAACCCCTAGTGGGTACTTTTTATTTTAAAAAAAAAGAATATTTCCTTATTAGGTAATATGTTAATTATTATTTAATTTATAAGTTTTTAAATTTGTTTTTGTTGATGTACTATACAAGTAGAAGATAAATACAAAAAATATAGATAAGATTTAAATGATTATCTTTAATCATAAAAAACTACAATTAAAAATCATAAATCAAACAAAATAAAAATTAAATTATTTGTTTTTTAATAAATAAAAATATATCATTCAAATTTTTTTTAAAAAAACCCGCGCGTGCGCGGGCATTATAACTAGTTCTCACTAACAACACTTTTTACCATTCAAATACCGTCTCTACCCACTAAAGTCTCTTTTGACGGCTAAAATATCAAAATGGACAAGTAACCTACAGTCTTGCTTGCATTTGGAAAAGTGTTTAGGATCTTTTTTTGGGGATTTAGAAGCTAAAGATAGCATTTAAAATAGTATTATAAGTACTAATATGAAACCTTATGTTTAGCACTTCTTTTCAATTCTTGAGATTTACTCAGTATTTATGAGGACAATAAAAAGGGTATGGACCAAAGTGAAAGTCACTTTTCTAAAAATGAATTTATGTCAAATGTAACATACTTTATTCACATGGGATGTCATTTAATGAAATTCTGTTAAGTAGCTTCTTTTCCATGCTAAACGGTAACCATCTTGTTACAATATTAATTGCAACACCATTTGTCCATGTGATATACTACTTTAATACCAATGCTGCCTTCTTGCTCATGGTGAAATATCATCAAACAAAGCTATTACTTTTCTCACAGAATTGAACGCCTGAATTCCGGTTTTTTTTGTTGCTGTGATCACTTCTTTTTTTAGGCACGTCCGTGGAGTTTTTTTTGCATGTGATTTTGTGTTTTGAAAATCGAAAATTAGTTAGGCAAAAAGTCAAATTCAAAAGTGTATAAAAGACATAAGTTGGACCAAACAACGGATTTAATGATGTAAAGGTGAATTATAACATCTGATGTTAGGTACTCCACATTTGGAGCAATTTTGATTCTTATGTAAAGTTATAAAATTTGTTTCCAAAGAGGGTGCATGAAATTTGGTTAATGATACAGAGTTATCACAACGTTAGGCCGTGAGTTTAAGTATTTAAACAGTTTAACTATTAGTGTTTCTAAAACACGATTATGTATCAAAGTGCTTGTAGCTTAGCGGTGTCCGTGAGATTATTTCCAGCTAAATGCTTATTGTTAATCTGTTTGATTTCATTTTATTTTTTTGTTAGTAGTATACTAGTACTATATTTTATTGCTACTGCAGGCATCTTTTAGACCAATGAGTTGCTTTGAATGTAATAAAAGCTTATTCTTTTGTGCACATTTGGACAACAAACATCTATTTTACTATGCCAAATGCTTCTTGGTCAATGGAATCCTTTTTGGGTTATATTATAATTTGCATATCAGAATTTAACACTATGGTGACTATTATTTATAGAAATTGGGCCCCTGAATTTATTATTTCAATGCCGGACATTTTACTGTTAGCTTTAACTCTTCCCAAAGCAATTTTATCGACATTATTTGCCTGATTTTTGTTTTAGGTCTTCCGTTTTGCTGACACGTACCGAGGTGCATACAGCGATTCTTTGTTCCATGCCGTTTGCCCTTTTTACTGTGACAATAATGGTTATCAGGTTTGTAATGTGTCAACCGAGCTGAAAGATTGTCTAAATGGATGGATGCAAGCATTGTTGTTAATGTGTTAGTTTTATCTGTGCAGGATGAATTGCTATGGGCAGCAGCTTGGTTGACAAAGGCGTCAAAAAGACGGCAATACAGAGAGTACATAGTACGTAACCAGGTTATCTTAAAGGCTGGAGACACCATAGATGAATTCGGATGGGATAACAAACATGCTGGCATCAATGTTCTCCTTTCAAAGGTACATAAAAAAGTAAATTATATGATCAGTTAATCAAGATTTCATCTAATTTCCTGAATAAGGAAACATACTCTAGTATATAACTATATAAGTTATACTTTGTTAGCTTTTTTCACCTCACCATATGATCTAATCAATCTCTTGTCATTTAGTATGTGTTGTATGTGTCATTTTTCCTCTTCTCATTCTGATGTCTATTCTATACCCCTAAAACCTTTTACATTGTGTCAGCAAAGTCACATGGATTCCATTGTGTAAGTTATGTTTATTTCTAAAGTGGTAACCACAGCTAGGCCCCATTGCCAAGTGGGTCATGGCCCATTTTCACACAACAATGGGTCAAAATTGTCAAATTCAGAATTTGTATCTACTTGTTATTCTTCTCTTATGTCCATCTATCCATCAAAATTGCAACTTTTACATTTGGACACATCATGAATATCGTTTTCTTGGTCTATGGGACCAATTGTCTTTCCTTGCGAAAAATCTTAAGATTCTTGTGGTTTTGAAGTCTTCGGCTAGGTTTTTTTTGCATTATTTTCCGTTATAGTAAAAACTATTTTTGTTGTCATTTGACATGTAAAAACAAATGGCCGTTCAACTTTTTATGTATCCTGGTCACTTTGATTATCACAACTTTAAAGAGAGTATATTAATACACATTCTGTACAATTTGTTATGTCACAGCAAATAAATTTGATTGTGATTATTCAAAAATCATACATTAACTTTTATAACATCAAACATCTTTATGTCTATTGTACAATAAAACCAATGTCCTTGATATAAGAACAGTGTCCTCTCTAAGCAACAAATGCACAGGGACTATGTCTATATAAATATGTATATATGTCTTTACTCTCAAATGGAATGGACTAATGCAATAAGTCATGGTACCTCCTTCATGTTTAGGTCTCTGTGGGTAATGTAGTGGGACCCACCTTTTGTCATTGATTTTTTTCTGCTACATTGCATGTGCATAAAGGGTTTGAGAGGGTAGTGACACTTCATCCCATTTCCCATACTCAATGGATAAATACAATTAGTATTCCTTCAGAAAGCATCTGCTTAGAGTAAGCCTGATTGTGACCTCACATAAATTTGGATAAAAATTTCACATTATATCATATACATCTCATTTCCCATATCTTAGGACTATCCACCCATGTGAATTGCTTTTTATATTAGATTCTCTTATAATTGATAATTATGGCTAAGTGACTAGTTGTAAACAATCTTGGGTAACCAAAACATATTTAAGTCTAACCCGTCATCTAAATATTTAAGTCCATGTACGATTAAAAAAAAGAAGCTTTTGTTCTCATGAATGTATAATTGATCACATTGAGATTGACTGAACAATATAGAATGTTGTGTGCTTTTGGTTTTTGCTTTGCTATGTTTTAGCGTTTATCCTAACAGATACGTAAATGTATACAGGAAGTGTTAATGGGAAAATCGCCAAGCTTGAAATCGTTCCAGAACAATGCGGATACTTTCATCTGTTCTTTATTGCCCGGAACATCACAGCTTCAAGTTGAATACTCTCCAGGTTTGTTAGTTTCTATTATATTTACTTTTTACCGGAACATGAATTAAGATAGTCAAATAACTGATTGGTAGATGGTAACTGTTAGTTATATTTATGATGTGGTAATAAATTTAGGTGGACTGATATTTAAAGCTGGAGGAAGTAACATGCAGCATGTAACTTCACTATCTTTCCTACTTCTGGCCTATTCTAATTACCTAAGCCATGCCAATCATGTTGTGAGATGTGGTAGCAAGTCAGCTTCCCCTGCTCTTCTCAAAAGCTTAGCCAGACGTCAGGTAAACTAATAAATTCATCTAGGTTATTAATGACTACATTTTGATGTTAACGGTTAACCGATATCTTAAATGGCATACAAACAAGAGGCTGCATTGACAACTTAGACGTACTATAAGTGGCAATCATCTAACCATTTATTTATGTTCATATGGGTCAAAAGTTTTAGTTTAGAGTACAAGGTATTAGTACCGCCACATTGAAAAGCAATGTCCTATTTGCACCTTACTATTGAAACCATATTTGCCCCGTGTCATAACGCTAAAACTAGGCCCCCCAAATCAACACACTGTATGCACAAGCATATACACACTAGAACATTGTGGTCTCTCATACGTTGAAAAACCACATCGGCAACCAAACTGGGGTGTCATATGTGTATTCAGGGGCGGACCAGAACTTACAGGTGCAAAAAACAAAAATATGGATGAATTACAAAGTTATCAGGTTCATTTTCGAAAAAATCTACACTATGTCCGCCCCTGTGTGTAGTAGTCACACACTCACACTACCACACCGAGACCAAATTGTCATACCTTATGCTTTTACTAAAAGAAATGTTCTATTTTTTCAACCCATGAATAATTTATAAAGTTGGAAAAAGATGGAACAACAAACATTTGGAATCTTATAATGCAATTAGTCATGGGTGCATTGAAAAATTTCCCATTAGTATTGGGCCCATTTCACATGACTTGGGTTGTTGCCAAATGGGTGGCTTTACTCTATTCTGGGCCCATTTCAAATACTGACAAATTATAACGGTTATGATGTTGTCCAACTTTTTGCACACAAACATTCCCTTTATCTCATGGACCTTTGGATTCTTTTATGTCATAGACATCCCATTATAACTTGTAGTACTACTAGTAATTACTATGCAATCTTAACTAAATTGCATGTTTTGTATGATTCACAGGTGAACTATATTCTTGGAGATAATCCAATGAAAATGTCATACATGGTAGGATACGGACCTCGTTACCCTCAAAGAATTCACCATAGGGGCAGCTCGTTACCTTCTGTGAGAGTCCATCCAGCTCGCATAGGCTGCAAGGCTGGATCTCAATACTTCTTTAGCCCAGACCCCAACCCGAATGTTCTAGTTGGAGCGGTAGTTGGTGGGCCTAACACAACTGATGCATTCCCTGATTCTCGACCTTTCTTTCAAGAAACTGAACCTACAACGTATATAAATGCGCCATTGGTGGGATTATTAGCCTACTTTGCAGCCCACCCTTAATTACGAAAGTGGTGCTATGAGTAGTGGTGCGCGAAATGGTCACCCTGCCTTAATTTAAGCTTACGCTTATAATCTGCCGTTATTTATTAGTGTCTTCTCCAAAATGGAAAAGCTAATTGCAAGTGTATCTTCTTATCAAGTCTATCATTGACATGTTGTCTTCTTTTGTTGTTTCCCATGATTAAGGGAGCATTATTTAAGTAAATCTTTATTGATATCGTGTTGCTCAAGCATTAGAAGATGTATGCTAAATTTTGCTTGATTGCCGTCTTAAATGTGAATTAATATGTGAAAACAGAAGTTCAAGTTGTTGTTTTAGAATGGATTTTCTTTGGTTTGGGTTCGTTCAAGAAATCTATCTATTATGGTGATCACATTTTTATTAGAAACTAGCCTAAGGCCCGGCCGTTGGCCGGCTAGCTTCAAGTCTTATTATGAAATATAAAAATGTAGTGCAAATATGATTTAAATATAAAATTCGTAAATGACATAATGTTGAAAGATAAAAAGTTAACGTAATATGCCATTTGTAAATAATCTTGCTCGATCATAATAAGATTATCAGCGCTACATAGGCGGCTAACTTTAAGAATTGTTAAAAATATAAAAGAAGTAGTAAAATGATTAATAGAAATAACGTTAAATGATATAATGTTAAAAAAAAGTTAAGGTAAAATGTAATTTGCAAAACATCTGCAAGGAAACTAAAATAACATGGATTGTTTATACAAAAATTAGCTAAGAAATAAGAACAAATTAATAGTCAATGACGGACTTCTTTATAGACAACGTTTGTTATAGAATTGTAATAGCTGTAATNACGGGGGAGAGGGTTCGTCTGAAAAAGGTAATTCTACAGAATCTTCAGCGGCGACTTGATATCGAAGAAGAATATAATTGAGGTTAAAGTCAGAGATTAAGCTGGTGTTGAGGATCTTACACCAAATCCCTTTGTGAAAAATTCCCGTGTACTTGAGGATTTCGGGTATTATAACTAAATCCGTTTGTGAAAAATTCCTGTGTAATTGAGGATCTTACACTAAATCTTTTTGTTAAAATTTTAGAAAAAATCCCGTGCGTGCACGGGTATTATAACTAGTTCATTAAGCAATAGACAAATATAAATACATAAAGCATTCGGATAGCTGGCCAAAGGCCTGTACATATAAAACTATGGGCCTAATAATATATCATGCTAATAATCCCCCGTAGTTGAAACGGGAGGTATTCAAACGTTCAAACTAAAGCGAAACTCAAAAAACAATGCAAAAGGTAGACTCTTAGTGAATATATCGGCGTACTAAAAACGCGAAGGCATATGAAGAACTCGAACCTATCCCTGTGCAACAAAGTCACGGACAAGAAGTATATCGATCTCGATGTATTTAGTACGCTGATGTTGAACAAGATTCGCAGACATGTACACAGCACTCACATTAACACAATAAACAAGAGTAGATGTAAATAACGGTATCTTATTATCCATTTGATTATAACACGTGTAAATAAGTATAAGTGATGAGGTGAAAGAGAAAATAAGTGGAATCAACTTATCATTCTTTTACGTAGTAATTGATCGGATACTAAGTAAGAAATTTTAAGTAAATTCAGCGATGTTTAAAAATTATTCAAGTAGTCCAACTCGTTTCTTATTTGAACTCAAAGTCAAAAGGCGTAAAACTCAATCAAACTCAAGATTGAATTATTTGAAAATATCTCAACTCGACATAATAATGTATATAAAAATGTAGTGCAAATATGATTTAAATAGAAAATTCGTAAATGACATAATGTTGAAAGATAAAAAGTTAACGTAATATGCCATTTGTAAATAATCTTGCTCGATCATAATAGGATTATCAGCGCTACATGGGCGGCTAACTTCAAGAATTGTTAAAAATATAAAAGAAGTAGTAAAATGATTAATAGAAATAACGTTAAATGATATAATGTTAAAAAAAAAGTTAAAGTAAAATGTAATTTGCAAAACATCTGCAAGGAAACTAAAATAACATGGATTGTTTATACAAAAATTAGCTAAGAAATAAGAACAAACTAATAATCAATGACGGACTTCTTTATAGACAACGTTTTTTATAGAATTGTAATAGTTGTAATCTTTATACGCTTAATTCCGCTTTGAACCCTGATTACCTTGATAAGATAAACAAAACAATAAGGTGATACTTTAAAAACCGCAATTTTAATACATATAGTTGATTGCGATAAACAGGATAACATTTTCAAATCTCACAAAAACATTTAATCATTCCATATTTTACAAAAAGGAAATAATAAAAAAGCAACAGACTTACAACATGCCCTACCGGCTTGTATTTTCAAATCTCATAAAAATTTAAGAAACCTCATAATGTACAAAATATATGGACAAAGCAATGAAGATAGGTTTTCTCTATGTCACATGCCTTGTTCAAGAACAATCGCTGCAAAGTTCCAAAAGGAGGCGTGAAATTATCTCCATTCCTGTCATAGCTATAGTTACGTTTTCAGAAAAATGTACTTTTTTGGAGAAATTAGCCGTCCTCAAATAAAACTGAGATATGTAGTTTGATAAGAAGACTGTACGACGACCACTTTCATCCTTTTTGAGAACATATATTTCAGCCTCAAACTTTGTGCAAGTTTTTACACTACCATACTCTACATTCACCTATAAAAAATGAAGGTAATAAGCAAAAGGTCATGACTCGAGTTGCACAACTCGCATGCTTACATGTGACTGATGTCAGGTTTGCATATTGGGTTGCTTTGATAAAATTACGTTTAGGAAATATAAGTGGTTAATACAGGCCGAGGTAAGAACTTATGGTTTTAGTATGGGTTAAGTGAGTTGGTTTGACCCACACTTCGTTGTATCCGTTATGTTGATTTGTTCAACGTAGTTATTGAGACATTACTATACTCACTCATCATCTAATTATCCATACAATCTTTATCACCAATCACTCCCTGTGTGTTGATTTGTATTCTATAACAAAATATTGTTGCGTGCATTAATATTATATGTTCATTTTAAGCCAGATAAATGTGTTTTCTCTACTAATCAAATATACTTACATGAATCTTTAAGATACAACACAAATACACTTTAACCTATTCATAAGTAAACAGAAAAGATAATACGAATTTCCATAAAGAATTGAAAGCTAGTTGTTGTATGTACCTGTTGAAAAAACCCTTTGCACCGTTGATCACGTCATTAGCATGGCATTCAAAAGGGTTCACACGTCTTAAAGTTGAGATATCAACAGCCTAATGCCAAACAACATCAGCAAAACGAATTCGGTTGCATCTTCTCTTAGCCTACAGCTACATGGAAACAATAATTACTAAGTATTCCGTATTAAAAAAGCTCAAACATATATAAGAATACACACTAATTGATTGCATCATTTAACACATGATCTTCGTGGCATTCTTGATAATGCGAACAATCATCAGCTTCTTACCCTTGTTACACTCGTGCATCATGAGGGAGTAGCCGCTCGACAATTGGGCACAGAACCTTTTTGAATCCCCTCGCTTTGGCACCCATCAAGTGTGTTAGGCATGTAGATCGAGCTCAAAAAAGTAGTGGCAGTGATGATCACAGTATAAAGCTTAAATGTAGCTTATGCAAAAGAAGATTGAAGTCACTCCAAATTTACTCATATCAACTCATTATAAATTTTCCCAATCAGCATGTACCCAACCGACCCAATTCCTAACCTCACATAAATTGGTTGCCCAAGTTACATCAAACATACATTTTACATAAACAATTTGTACACTTTAATTAATGGGTATCTAAAATACACTTATAATGTACCCAACTGACCAACTATTAGTATGAATATCTATATAGTTTCCAATATCCATGGGATATATATCTTTGGGATAACACAATTTTGTCTTGTGCATGTATACTTTATATGTAGTAAGCCAGTTAACACTTAACACACCAATATAATAGCTTCAATGAAAATACGTGAACAAAATCTATCAATTATTAACTTACTTGATTATTGTATAAGATTGAACAAATATACTAATTACTAACTTGCCTTATTATTGCATAACATCTTTAAACGGCCTTAACTTTGCCACATCTTCAATAGAAATCTAAAGGAACCATCTTGTCCAACAAATGAATGTTGCAACTTGGTTAAAATATAAAATCAATAAGCAACTTCGAAAAAATATAAAATTGGTCAAAAGTCAAACAAATCTTTTATAAAATATAAAATCAGTAAGCATAATTACCTCAATCAAATAGCTTGAACCAAGTGCAACCACTTGACCATGAGCAACTTCGTTGCCATTTAATGAAATTGAACTCACCCCAAGGTTTTTGAGACGGAATGATCCATCTGATTCCAACTTTATGATAGCCTGAGTAGATAAAGGTACAGTTTACATACTAACTAAAATGAATCAGCAAGAAGATATAAAGATGTATGTATGTATCCATCTATATAAACTCACAGCCTATATATCATAAGCAATGACAATATATTTTGGATGAATTAGACGATAGTTTTGTCTTCTTTTCTGGCTTTAAAATTACTCTAAAACCATGCACCTGGCCTTCAACTATTAAAGCATTCTTGATGGTGGGATCATAGCGCCCATGAGATCCTTCGGGGCTACTACCTATGCTGGACTTCTACCGTGTCCAGCGGTACTATTCTCAAGAAATCTCTCAAAAGGAGAAACCTAAAACATCAAGAATTATTTCCATGATATGAAGGCACAAATGACAGTGCTTCAATGAAAAAATAAACTACATCGTTTACCTTAATAGACTGCAGCTCAGGTGACGTGGCAAGAAATGATCTTATATACAAAATTCTAACACAAAAAGCAATCATCGTGTCCATCACTCTGTGGCTTCATTTTCCGTATAAATGCAACAACAACATCTCATATTCCAGCAAGTATTTCATGCTCTCGAGAAGCACCGGCGTTAGTGACAGCAGGCAAAACCTGCACCACCAAAATCAGGTTCACCCAAAAGGTAAATTAAAAATCCAAAATGTTAAAGAAAATAGCAAACTCTAAGAAAAAAATATATTGTGTTATTCATAACTAAGAAATAGCACCAATCATACCAATACCACCATAAAAGCTTGTTTGCTCCATCAGAAATAAGGTTAAAAAAATATAAGATTGGATCAAATATGTTTTCACATACTAATATCTATCAACAAATGAACATATAGTTCATTTAAAATAGCGAATTACTAACATCAAGAGCAATGACTTAGTGACTTACCATCATTGGGTTGTGAACATAAGATCATCCCTATATTATCATCACCTTCGATATCAAATGTAGCTCACTGATAACGCTCTAATTATACATATTTCTATATGCGTTATCTATGCTTTTATGTATATATATTGATGAATTATATGAGCTTTCGATACTTAATAGAGTATATTTGATATTGTAGGGTGTCGTGGAAGAAGTGGAAGAAAATACGAAGAAATGAAGTAAAAACGAAGAAATAAACTCAAGTTAAGATCTCCCGATACCTGTCTACTGTTTTGGCCATAAGTTGAGCATACAAATTCCGATTTAGTTGATTCAAGCGGCCACGGAAAGCTAAGAGAATTATCTACAACTTTCATGTTTATGCCAAGAGCTGAAAACGCCCACAAGTACGCCGGTTTTGCCAATTAGTGCGGCGCACTTCCAAGTACGGAGCACAATAAATCAAGTGCGGAGCACTTTACAAGTACGGCGGGTTTTGTTAATAAGTGCGGAGTACTTCACTCCTGATCAGCTATTATGCATTAAATTGAGTCCCAACCGATCATATATACCCCCAACTTGGTCCCCAAGTGTTTCTAAGCCTATATATACCCAAAAAACGCAGAGAACCAAAGCCCTAACATATACTATCATAAGAACACAACTTGGAGAGAAGGAGGAGTGGTGAGGGTCTTAGGATCCAATGATCCAAACACCCCTTTATCACCATCGAGCCATCATTACCATCACCATCCTCTCTAACCACGAATTCACAGAGGTCCACTATCATTTATAGATAACCATTCATCACTTCTACAGAACCTAAACACAATTCTTGGAGGATTCACACCAAATTCTCTCAAGTCTCTACCATTAACCTTGTTACCAAACACTCCATTTGGTGACACATTGCGGATTTGCCGAGGTGAACGTGACATTCCCTCGGGTATATTCAGTAGCATAGGTTGTTGGTTGATCATGGATACTTGGGTTGTTGGACTAGTGCTTATGATAGTCGATATATTGGTTCTTGGTACTTTGTATTCGTATTACTCACATAAACGGATTTGGTACATTTCTTTACTAATATTATTGAATATGTTTCTGAGTTTTATATGTTTGTGATGTTGGTTATTGGTTTGGTTATGATATGATATTTAGACGATATTAGTATAACATGTGAATATGAATGCTTATGAATTTGATATTACTTTTGCTTGGATCTTTTTTATCCTTTGGTTGATCATTAGCAATTGAAGTAGATCTAAAGGGTCAATTGTTGTGGTTGATTTTGAGACGTTTTGGCCATGCGAATTGATGCGTGGTTTTGCGACCTTACAACAAGTTTTACCTCTCAAGAGATCTCAAGAGGCTTACAACCCCACCAGGCAGTGTACCTGACCGATGTAGTATAGGATAGTGGTAAGTACGGGGGATTGATCGTTCTCTCACAGGGAATAGTGTTCGTTAGGATAGAAAAGCTACTCTAATAGGTCTTAGGGTGGAAGGAAGATTCTTTTTGTATTTTTATATTTTTTAGAAAGCAATTAAAATCTTGGTTTTTAGAGGAAGGGCGGAATTAGTTGCGAGTCAACTAACCCAAGTTTACTACTTTTGCAAATTAAAATAAAATAAATATCTAGACTATTGTGGTTGTGAAAACAATATGGAGAAAATTGTGTTTACTTAGATTTCATTACTCCCTAACTATCTTTTACCGGTTAATTGATATGTATGTTACTTGTGTGGATGAAGGGTGTATTCCTAATAACTCATGGAGTGGCATACATATCTCTCCAATTCTATGAGCTCTTATCTCGCCCTATGCCATGCACGGCACAACCATAGGGGTTGTAAACAGTGGCTCATGCGTTAAATACTACCTTAATAGCCTAGTATGCCTTGGCTACATGTTTCCCAAGACGTTCAAGCACGTTACCATAAAGGAGGTTGGCCAGTTTTCTTGAGCCTAACATTGATGGAACAATCATCCCAACAAACAACAACACACACCAATTAACCAATAATTAATAGTTAGGTTTCATTAGATCTAAGCAAACACTAGAGAATTTAGCTACACATGTTAATTAAAAGACAAGCAAAAGAGATAATCAACCAACACATAGACATATTGATTGAATTAAAGTGAAGACTTATCTTTAATTAAGCATGAGGGTTCCAAGGGTTGGAAACCCTAAAAAGTACAGAAAATTCGTCTTTAGGGTTTGCCCTAAAAGTTCTCCACAAAGTTCCACACTAATGAATGAAAATTAGAAAACTATATATAGATTTTACACTCTGACGGCGTCAGGTTATAAGGGCTGACGCCGTCAGCTCGCCGCCATTAGGTTTCTCGGATGGCCTAGATCCACTTCTGACGCCGTCACCTTATAAATCCTTCTGGGCCGTCACTCTTTAACTTAACTCCTGACGGCCTACTTTTCCTAACACCTGACGGCGTCAGGTGTTAATTCCAAAATTTCCTCTGGCCCGTCATTTGAAAATTGGATTCCACTCTTTTGTCAAGGCTTTCTGACGGCGTCACCTTGTGACTTCTGACGCCGTCAGGTTGTAAACCTTCATCTTTTGAGACTTTGTCGTTTTCTTCACTTTTATGTTCCAAAAACGTCCGAATATGCATGTTTTCCAGAATTCCTCTCAAAAGTACCTAAAATGACAAAAGGAACGATTTAGGGCAATATTTGATCACATTTATACGAATTAGGGCTTAAATGACCCCTAAAAGCGTAACACTTTTCGTCTCATCACGAATCAATATCATGCTTGTAGAAATTGTATGATAAACTGATAAACAAACCAAGTTGAATGATGCTTAAGACCCTTCCTTATGTAGAAATGCCGGGTTGGGAGGAATTCATATATATGCATAGTCGATATAAACCATTCTTAATGTGCTCGTGATGATGTAGTCTATAGGTCGAAAGGATTCTATATCATTATTGGTAGATATGTTTGTTACGATTAATGCACCAATAATTGTAACCTGCATGATTTTGTCTATATAAGTCTTGCTTTATCTCTATCTATTATCTATGTGGATCATGTCTTGTTTGGTACTTTGCTTTGCCTTATACACACGTTTAGCTATTTGATATGTGACAATCATTTGGCTTTGTTACTTGATAAACGATATATGAATTGCTACAAATCTCTTGGGACGACCTGGTCTTACCTAAAAACCTTTACTATAAATGGGGGTTATACTTTACCCGTGTGTTTTGTGTATTAAGGAATCGGTAAAATTAGTATTATAAATTTAAAGCTTTCGAAACACATCAAAGTTTTTGGCGCCGCTGCCGGGGAATTGTTTTAGTTGTTATCAGTTTGTTTGCTTGTTTGTGCTTTTTAATTGCTTAAAAGTTTTTCTAATTCAATCATAATGTGAATCTGTGTTCTGTCAGTCTGCAAGTACGCCACACTTCAATTGAAGTGCGCCGCACTTTCTGTGATATTTTAATTCCCTCGTTAAAAATTTGAATTAGTACGCCGGCTTTATATCTAAAGCCACCGCATTTTGCTCCTCAGAAACTAAAATTTTCAAAATCAAATAAAAATCTGTATAAACTTGCTTAAGTGCTTATTTAAGGTTCCGTGATTGCTTATGTGATTGTGTGCCTTGCATTATCTTTTGCTTGTTTGGTTGTTTTCGTATTTTGTTTGTTTTGATTATCTTCATTAGTTGTTTTTTGTGTTATCGCATTATTTGCTTATTTTTGCTCTTTGTCATTTCTGCTTTATTTGCTTATTTTGTATTTTTATTTATTTTGTTTTCTATTATAATTTAAAACTCTAAAAATTAAAATTTAAAAATTTAAAAAATATAATCCCAGAAAAACCTACATACTTTTGCTAAAGTACGTCGCACTCTATCAAAAACTCAAAAGCCGCCGCACTTGAACTCAAGTGCGCCGCACCTGCATATTTGATCCAAAAATAATATTTTATCTATTTATCCTTATTTTCTATATATAATAAAATTTAAATAGATATTTACAAATACATAAAATATTATAATATAAAAAAAAAATCTAAAAATATAAAAAGATTAAAAATATAAATATATAGATAAAAATTGTCTTCTTTCTTTTAAACATTTTTCATTTTAAGAATTTAATTATATATCTAAAAAAATGTCTTTTTGCAAATTGCTTAATGTGTGTATAAATCCACAATCTCGGGGAACACAACTTGTAAAACCATTAATAAAATTAAAAAGAAATATAACATTGGGGACACAAAAAGAATTTGTTCAAATCAAGACACTCAAAACTTCTATTGAACATCCTAACGTTGATGAAACTGCTGTTTTAAAAATATTTGAAGAGAATGTCGTACCCCAACCCTTATCACCAACCCCAATAATTCTCGATCCTAATGATCAACCCATGTGGGAAAGAACTAAGACTGTGGCACCAACTCCTGGTTATGTCATTGTTCGACCCGATGTTGATGACAACTTTGTTATCACGGGTACCCACTTAAAAATGATTCAAGAAAGTAAATTCGATGGTCATCTGCGGTCCGATCCGCATGACCATATCCGTGAATTTCTATCAATCTGCGACATGTTCAAATATGGTGAAACTCAAAATGAAGCTGTGAGGCTTTTGATGTTTCCACTATCCTTGTGCAATGAAGCTAAATCCTGGTTTAATGAACTTAACGAATCGTCAATAACATCGTGGGAACAAATGAGAAGAACTTTTATAAGCAGATTCTTTCCACCTTCGTTATTTGAACGTCTTTTATTTGAAATCAGAAAATTCACTCAAAATGTATGTGAAAGTTTAACCGAAGCCTGGTTACGACTTAAGAACATGCTTCGAAATTGTCATGGACATGGTTTGACGAAAGGCAATATAATTAAAAATATTTTACCATGGTCTTGATGAACAAACTCAAGAAACTTTAAACGCTGCGGCCGGTGGTATATTCCTCTACAAAACTCCAAATAAAGCTTTCCAACTTCTTGAGGACAACGTCCTTTTCCAACTCGATTGGTCGAATATATCTCAAAACAAAAATCATCGAGAATCCGTTTCTTTAGCCGATGGAAGTAGCAGTAATGATAATAATTCTCTATTGATGGAAAAATTGGAGGCTCTAGAACGAAAAATGGAATCTCATTTTCAAAGCCTAAAAGAACTCCAAGAAATACGTAATTTATGTTATCACACTTCAAAAAAATGCATGAACGATGACACGCCGATGTGTGAACGTCATGAAGCAAATTACATCCAACATGGAGGTTACCAGAATCAAAATTCTCAACTTTCCCATTATGAACAACCTCAATCAAACGACGATATAAAAAAGATATGGATGACTTCATAAGATCCTATGGTAAACGAAGAACTGTTCATGATAATCTTTTTGAACATTCATTTTATAAACCCGCCGGGGTCCCACCACAAAAAGCTAAGCCTACCCCGAAACCTATGTCTTCTACAAAAACAGTTAACCAAGATGATAAAAACCACCAAACCATAATTAAAAACTTGGAAAGAAAGATTGACGAGTGGTCAAAGTCTCAAAACCACGTCTCTTCAGAACAAAACGGTAGGACTGATCCACCTCCTCTAGCTCAAATTGAGCAAGTGAATACCGTATTCACCATGAGTGGAAAGTCCAATGACCCTCCGAAAATGCAAAAAGGTCCACCACCTCATGTTATCGTTAACCATAAAACTGAAAGAGACCAACAATTTAAGACAACGAAAAAGGACTATTACGTGGTCACATCAAAAGAATCTCCATCACTTGTGGAGTACGTACCAAAAATTCCATACCCTCAACGTTTAAAAATGAATCATTCCCATTTGAATCGTATTATAAAAGAATCTTAAATAAAGGATGAGTCTAGCTAAAGACTCGAGTATAAATTAAGCGCTTCTCGGGAGGCACTCCGTGATTTTGAAAAAAAATGATGTTTCTATCATAATAAAACCGCCACACTCATGTTTGTGTGCGGCGCACTTTTGTCAACTTTTGCCGCGATCCTAGTTTGAATTTTTGAAATAATAATATAAAAAATTAGGCTCGATGTACGCCGCACTTTCTTTTAAGTACGACGCACTTTTGGTCCGCAAAAATAGTTTTGTAAATTATTTGTTGTATACTTTATATAATTATTATGAGCTTGTCTTAAAAATTTAAAAATCCAAAAAGATTTTCTTTTCGCCTTAATTTTTGTTTTCGTATGTTTTTTGAATCTTTGACTAATACTTATGGTAATATTCTTTCTTATATTATTTTTCATTTCGTGGTTTTTTGAGTGTGCTTGTTTTTAGTAAATTGTAAATAAAATTTTAAAAGAGAAAAATTTTAAAAAAAAATGTATGTTGTCTGTCAAAATAAATCCGCCGCACTTTATCTGGTGTGTGGCGTACTTTCTGCCTGCTAAAATTATATATTATACTAATCTATTTTATAAAACGAAAAACTTTGCAGTTTGTTTAGTATGGCGCGCATAGGCCTGTGTGCTCCGTACTTGACTGCTAAAAAAAAAAGATGAGTTTTTGAACTTTGTGGGTGTGTTCACTGTAAACCCTCATGAGACTATAACTCATCCACTCGGGACACCGATGGGTTTAAAGGCTTGTTGCATATGCTAAATACAATCGTGGTGCCTATGAAAGTGTGCTTTAGTATTTTACGTTTTTTTGTAGTTTGTGTTCATTTTGCAGGTTTAATAAATAAGTGGAGGTTGGTTGGATGGTTTGCTTAACACTTGGGAGGTGATATGATCAGATTAGTATATTATATTTGGTTGATTTCACAAGCTTATGATGGCGTTCTGTCTAGCGCTGCATCTTTTCAGAATTCAACCTATCACTTTAGAACCCCGGGAAGTTTCGTTTCTCTTATATTTATTTTTCCCATTTATCCTACTTTTAAGTTTATCTTTCTAATTACGCATATTGCTGAACTTAAGTGTGGGAGGAAATGAATTTGAAAAATATGACTCATTCTTATATTGATTAAATTTTTGTTTGCCCTTAGTAATCTAATTACGTTTATTTTATCTTTTTTGTCACTTATGTTAATATCTTAGAATAAAACATAGTAAATAAATAAAGGTTTTAAAATCAGAGATGTGTCTCAATTGATAGAGCAGATCTGCCTCGGGATCGATGACATTACTTGCGCATTTATAACCATTACCACTAAAATATGAGGATTTTGAGCCTATATCGGCATATGTCTTTTATGCTTGATTTATTTGATTATGAGTGTGCCGGTGATTTATTGATTCTAGAACTTGTGCTTGAAATCATTACAAGACCGCAGTGAGATCGCATTCGTGTGATATGGTATTTATATGTGATTGTAGGATCGTTGTAGCTCGAGGTTGTTTAGACCTCATATCATCTAGGACACTCAATAACAAAGATTAACAATATACGCAGCGGAATTAAAACAAATCAATGTTATTGAAACAAGGTTTCTGCGTCATCATCTCTAACAACTACTAACTTACAAACCCTAGGCGTCCATTGTAGGAACTTGACGCCTAGACACACACACACCTTTGGTGTTTACATCTTGTACGTACATAAAACCTATTCCCTGTATTCTGTTTATATAACACAGAATTAGGGTTACAAAAATACTATGAATGACTATATTGTAAAAACTTCTTTGTAAAGCAAGTCCCTTGTATTTTGCATTTTCTTCATTCTTCACTTGTAGTTTGTATTTATCAACTCAATTATAAAACCCAACAATCTTCCCCTAGTTGATAATTACAAAACTTTCATCTTAATCTTCATGAATGAAACAATCTTCCCCTTAAGCTCACCATGTGAACTTAAATAACATGTACCACCAAGGATCTTCAAGTTGCAAATCTTCAATGTACTTCTTCTTCCCCTTTTTGTATTTATCCACTAGGAGAAGCTAAGCAGAAGCAACTTTGATTTCGACCACCACGAACCAATATCACACTTCCAATCCAACCTTCTAATGCCTCAAGATACCCTCCATGAATGTACACCAAAAAGCTTACACTAAAGAAACAAACACCTTGTAGTACCATCCATGAACGAACGTAGTACCTGCCAGTATACTAATAAAAAATGACTGCAAAAGTATTTGTAACCAAGTAGTAGTAACTCGAATAATAGTTCTTTGGTTGAGTAGTAGAAATCATGTAGAATGTAGAAATCTTCCCTTTAACATGACCATGATATCTACTTCAAGCAATCTTTCACACGAACTTGTTGTCGTTTGAACATATAAAAATCACAGCAGTAGTACGTTTCAAACGAGCAGCAGAATTAATAACTCGAGCAGCAGAGTACTAAAGCTAGCAGCAGAGTGAACTTTGTAGCAGCAGAATAAAAATCATGGTAGCAGCAGTATCAAGCAGTAGCTTTATTTTCTACTAGCAGCAGAATGACAAATACCAACACGACAATATTCTGTATGCACTTCATTATTCTTCTTTCACGTAACCAATAATCGAATTAAATATTCCTTCATCAAAACTCCTTATTTTTGACAGTAAACCTTGTAGATCCCTAGATATCACGAGCAACCTGTCTCTGATGCCACTTGTAGGATCGTTGTAGCTCGAGGTTGTTTAGACCTCATATCATCTAGGACACTCAATAACAAAGATTAACAATATACGCAGCGGAATTAAAACAAATCAATGTTATTGAAACAAGGTTTCTTCGTCATCATCTCTAACAACTACTAACTTACAAACCCTAGGCGTCCATTGTAGGAACTTGACGCCTAGACACACACACACCTTTGGTGTTTACATCTTGTACGTACATAAAACCTATTCCCTGTATTCTGTTTATATAACACAGAATTAGGGTTACAAAAATACTATGAAGGACTATATTGTAAAAACTTCTTTGTAAAGCAAGTCCCTTGTATTTTGCATTTTCTTCATTCTTCACTTGTAGTTTGTATTTATCAACTCAATTATAAAACCCAACAGTGATAAAGAGGCAAATTAGGATTTAATCCAAATAGCCTTTCCATTTAACATTTTATTTAGCTTATCGCATTGATTAGCTAACCACTCAAATAAAACCCTCTGTAGCACTCACTTTTAGTGCTAGATACCCTTAGTATAACACGCTGAGCCAATCTTTTCGTTTCTTACATCCACAAAAAAAAAACAAAAATATATAACCTTTAGCCTAGCCTTACCCCTTGTTGAATTAATGAACCTGATGTGCACTGGAGCTTGGGTGTATTAACAATTTCCACTGGTCTTATAATGTTGTACGATAGCCTTGGGATTAAGAAAGATAAAGACCTCTCACTTTGGGATCGAAATTTCAGGAAAATTTTCCAAACTCATCTTCCCATTTATCTTATCAAGAGTGAGGTGATGGCGAGGAGGAACATGGATCCCAATACCTATCATGTGTCCTTTATGTATGCAGCTAATGACCCTAGACAAGGTGGGCTTTATGGGGATTGTGGTATTTGGGGCACTATATTTTTAAACAGGTTGTCTCAAAACAAGCCATTGAGTTTCAGGAAGCCGGTTCAGGCCACTCTAGCATATCATGAGCATCTGGCTGAATTTTATTGGAAATACAAGATTCCAGTTCCTAAAGGATTTACCCAATAAACATTTGTATTTTGTGTTGATGTGTAATGGCTGTATGTTGGTGAAAAATCGAAATATTTCCACTCTTTTGTCTTATGTGTACTGGTGAAAAACAAATCATGAGTAGCTTTATAAACCATGACTATCTATTATCATATTAATTATGTAAGCACTTGTATTATGTATTATGCATTTGTATTTTGTCTTGATGTGTAATATCAATGTTTTTAACATTTACGATTGCTCAACTCAAACTACATATTGCTCGACCCATCAACTAGTGGTTGGGGAGATGGTGCATTTAATGTTATGAGGGTAGATGATAGATATAAATATGACCCCATAACATATGGAATACACACAACCAAAATAAGATACAAAACAGAAAATGAATTCACCATCACAAGATGAATGGGAGCAATTACTTGATATAGACGACTCCGATCTTCGACTTTCCGCCACCACCCAGAATCCTAATGTCCCTAATGTTAGGAAAATACCTGGTCCTGCAGGTATTGTTCAAACTGTGATGATCCTCAAAAATTCAGATATTCTGGAAGGTGTTGATCTTGCCATGACACAGGAATATATCAGGAAGGTGGTTGATGAGGGCGATGATTCAGATTTTAGGAGTGGGCCATGGGTTAACGCAACTGAGTTTATAAATGGTGATGGAGGGATGATGGTTGGTGTTTTTGCCGATATCCAAAAATTTTGCAATAAAGGAAAAGTTGAGAAAGTTGTAGGGATAATCAAATCTTGTACTCCGAATGTTTTGGGTGATCTCACAGTAACACTAAAAGATCTTTCAGGTTTAATCTCAGGCACAATTCATCACAAAGTCCTTGCTGATGAGATTCTTGCAAAGGCGCTTATCGTTGGAGCAGTTTTGGTCCTAAAAAATGTTTCTGTGTTTTCTCCGAAACAATCTGGCCGCCATTACCTTAACATTACAATAAGAAATGTGGTCAAGGTTTTCTACAATGATGAATTGGTGTCGATGACAACGAAAGCGTAACTTGTGTTTTAGTTGTTGTAATCTTTTCTTCATGTTTACTTTTTTTTAAAAATTTCGTTATTTAATCAAGTTGTGGTCAAGGTTTTAGTTGTTTTAATCAACTTCATGTTTAATCAAGTGTTGTAAGGTTAATGAACTTGTATAATTTCCCAAGTCGAGCAGTTACAAGTCGACCACTTACAAGTCGACCTCCGTCAGTCGAGCTCGATTGGTAACTGCTCGACCGGTTGTGCCGTCAGTCGAGCTTGGTTGGTAACTGCTCGATTGGTATATTTAGTAGATAGGGTTAATTAAAAGCAACAAATTTTAAAGTAATTTAATAACAAACTAGTTAAAATTACCAAGCGATAAACGTTCACACACTAAAGCGATAAAAGTTTAAACACTAATGCATACTAAGTACTACATACGTAATTTCCCCAAGTTATCATAAAGCTGTTCAAGTAGATCAGCTGATTCACCCGTGTGGTTTTCTGGATGCTTGTACATCTCTAGTGTTGTCTTCAATACCATTAACTCGTTAGCCAACAACTTGCAGTTTGAGCACTCCCCATCTCTAGAACTTGGTGTTGACGGTCCTGCGGAATAACGTGTAGGTGTTGACGGCCCTGCAGACCTTGGTGCTGACGGTCCTCCACTCCCCATCATCATACGGATTCGTTCCTCCTTCCATAGGAAAAATGTACATCCATAATCATCTGAGAAAGGCTGTTAATACATAAAGAAAATTAATTTTTAACAAATAATAAATATTATTTATATATTGCATACTAAACGTTTGATTGTTAACCTTTGATAAAGGGCAGGCATAGTATAACTGACCACGGGTATGCTCTCGACGTGATTCTCGCAGAACCACGTCTCCGTTTCCGCATGGACACGGAAAAGCTTCATATTTCGCCATTTTCATGATAAGGAATGTCTATGTTTTTTTCTTTTTTTTTTGACAATTAATTAGTTTGTTGTGTGACAAATGCTTTTATAGGAAATAAGTAAACGCTCGACCAACGGCGATCGACTAGCAAATGCTCGACCGACGACGTATGGTAGGTATGTTTAATGAATGTGATGTGATTTGGTTGATCAAACTTTTATTACAATTTAAAATAAGTAAACGCTCGACCAACGGCGATCGACTAGCAAATGCTCGACCGACGACGTATGGTAGGTATGTTTAATGAATGTGATGTGATTTGATTGATCAAACTTTTATTACAATTTAATGTGTGGTAGGTATTTTAAATAAATATGATTTAATATGTGGTAGGTAGGTGTAATAATGTGATGTGATGTGGTTAGGTACAAGAAGGACACCAAATTGGCGCCAAAAGTTCCCGCCAAAAAAAGGGCGCCAAAAGTTCCCGCCAAAAAAAGTTGTTTATTATTTTTTTTTGCTCGATTGAAGCACATATATGCTCGACTGAAGCACATATATGCTCGACTGCTCGACTGGCATAAAACTAATGAATAGCACCTATTTATGTAAATACATACATATTTATTGTAAAAAGGATATTGTTTACCAAGGTACCAACGAAAAAATATGAGTGTTTCGGATAATATATTCCGTGTATATCTCGTGTTCGAAGATGGGTCCAGTTATGGTGTTTCACTAATAAAGAATGTTACATATGATGGGTTAGTTTCCTATGTTGATAAAAAGTTCAAACTTAACAACGAATATGTTTTCAGTTTTTATTACAAGATGTCACACGGTTCGGTCCACATAGTTGATGACGACGATGTTCAGTTTTTCGTTGCTGAGGTTTGTAGGCCGAAGGCTGCATTGCCTAAACTTTTTATTAAAAAGGTTGTGAAAAACATAAAGGCAAAAGTAAAACAATCTTCTTCCAAGCCATTAGATTTTGACCTTAATGATACCGTATTTCCTAATGATTTTGAATCAAGTGCTTTTTGCAATGAATTTGAAATGCCAAAAAATGAACATTTTGAAACTACAACGAATTTAATCATGAATATGACAATCATTCCCGGCCTACATTCCCTTCACCAGAACGATTTGTGCATAAATGGGAAGAAACAAATATTTTTGAAAATATGCCTCTTATTCCCGATCAACCATTGCCGGACCTTAAGGAACTGCGTAACATGAATTGCAACAGCAATAGCTCTCGTATCTTGAAAGCAGGTGACAAATTCGATGATAAAAGCTGGTGCATGTATGAAATTGGTAAGAAAGCTCTAATAGATGGAAGACAATTTAGGACTAGGAAATCCGATAAGTTTAGGTACGATGTAGTTTGTTATCATGAGGGGTGCGATTGGAAAATAGTGACGTCAAAGATAAGAAATAGTGTCAAATGGAGGATAGGAACAATCAACGATGTTCACACTTGTCCCAAAACAAACTTCTTCCTCATCACCGTAATGCTACTATAAAATTGTTGGGACGTTTAATCGCACAGAAACTGAAAGACAGCAGTCGAATATACAGGCCAAAAGACATAAAAGATGATCTTGCTGAAGCATTCAATATCGATGTTTTTCATAAAAAAGCATGGGCTGGAAAAAACCGAGCATTAGAGATTCTCTCCGGTTGTCCTACGGAATCGTTTGCGCAATTGCCGTATTATTTTCATAACTTGGAGATGGCAAATGATGGTCGGGTAACGCATATTGATANAGAAACGACCCGGGGATACATATTTACCGGTGCTATCCTCGGACTATATATATTTGGTTACTATACACCAGGGAAGAAACAAATATTTTTGAAAATATGCCTCCTATTCCCGATCAACCATTGCCGGACCTTAAGGAACTGCGTAACATGAATTGCAACAGCAATAGCTCTCGTATCTTGAAAGCAGGTGACGAATTCGATGATAAAAGCTGGTGCATGTATGAAATTGGTAAGAAAGCTCTAATAGATGGAAGACAATTTAGGACTAGGAAATCCGATAAGTTTAGGTACAATGTAGTTTGTTATCATGAGGAGTGCGATTGGAAAATAGTGACGTCAAAGATAAGAAATAGTGTCAAATAGAGGATAGGAACAATCAAGGATGTTCACACTTGTCCCAAAACACAACTTCTTCCTCATCACCGTAATGCTACTATAAAACTGTTGGGACGTTTAATCGCACCGAAACTGAAAGACAGCAGTCGAATATACAGGCGAAGAGACATAAAAGATGATCTTGCTGAAGCATTCAATATCGATGTTTCTTATAAAAAAGCATGGGCTGGAAAAACCGAGCATTGGAGATTCTCTCCGGTTGTCCTACGGAATCGTTTGCGCAATTGCCGTATTATTTTCATAACTTAGAGATGGCAAATGATGGTTGGGTAACGCATATTGATACAGATGATGAAGGACACTTTAAGATGTGTTTTGTAGCCTTTGGTGTTGCGGTAAGCATGTATAAAGATATGGTTCATTGTATACAAATATGTCTTTTTTTTTTTTGTTAATAGTCTTTTCTACTTCGTTTAACATTTCAATTACTAATAACAAATGTTTATACATATGCTTTAATTTTATGTGAGTCAAACAAGTACTAACTCATATTTTGTACATCAAACAGATTCAAGCTTTCTTACAACATTTGCGACCACTTATAATAATAGATGCAGCGCATCTTAAAGGAAAGTATCTTGGAACAAACTTGCTTGCCGTTGGAATGGACGGCAACAACCAGATTGTACCGATTGCTATTGGTGTTTCACAAGGTAAGACTGGGGAGTCGTAGACACGGTTTTTGTCGTGCTTGAAAGATTGCATCGGGGAAGTTGATGATTTGGCTATCATTTCTGATAGACATTTTGCAATTGGACTAGCGTGTAAAACAGTCTTCCCAAATTCATTTCATGGGTTTTTTTGTAGACATCTAATGATGAATTATGCTTTGGAACGAGTAAAAAGTCGAGGGCTATGTATTGGAAGGCATGAAAAAATTACGCTAAGGATGATTTTCAACGCTCACTTACTGCTATTCAAGCATATAAACCAGAAGCTTACAACAAGCTAATTGAAGCTGGCGTAGAGAGATGGTCTAGGGCATGGTGCCCGGCTAAGCGGTACAACTATATGACATCCAACAGCGCAGAGTCGGTAAATGCATTAACAAAGGATGTGAGAAGAGAACCAATAACAAGGCTAATGGATTGGTACAGAGGGCTGTTACAAAGGTGGTTTTGTGAACGTCGAGACAAATATGAAGGTAACCCTCATTTTTTTTAATGTTTATGTTTGGGTTCCATTTGAAATTTATACAAATTGATAATTAATTCAGTTTGTGAAAATAATTTTTAGATGCGGTAGAGGGGGAGCTTAGTGATTGGGCTGCTAAAAAACTAAACCAAAGGATGATAAAAAAACGCCAATTGGATGGTCACAGGTATTCAAGCTAACATACTTTATCAGGTGGTTGATTTTCGAAAACATCATATTGTAGATCTAGGTAGTTGGACATGTACTTGTTGTTAATGGCAATTTTCCGGTATACCATGCGGTCATGCGATAGCGGTCAGTAGATTTCTTAAACAGAGAGATTGTAATCATATGGTTTCGTATTGGTTTAAAACAACAACGCTAAAAGGGACATACCAAGGATTGGTTTACCCTGTAGGATCATCCTCCGAATGGGAAAAACCGGATGGCTTGCAAATTGTGAAGCCACCAGGTGTGATTAAGCCACAATCTGGAAGACCTAAAAACAAAGATCGTATTAAATCTCAAGGAGAATTATCAACTCCTGTAACATGTACAAGGTGCTGGAAGGTTGGACACAAGCGTCAAGCATGTAAAGAACCAATGTCAAAGCACAATGTAATTGATTTGTATTCTTTTATTCAATAAATATTTTTTGCAGATTATAGTTATAAGTTATATAGAATTTCCCCACAACGTGTAACCTTGTTAACATGATTTTAATTTCCAGGAAAATATGGGTAACTCAATTTGGCAACACCCATCAATGCTAGGAAATTCATTTTGGCAACACCCATATGGGGAGGGCACATCTAATCCAGGACAACCATCAATGGAGGGAACATCAGGTTGGGTACAACCATCAATGGCGGGAACATCAGGTTGGGGACAACCATCAATGACGGGAACATCAGGTTGGGTACAACCATCAATGGCGGGAACATCAGGTTGGGGACAACCATCAATGGAGGGAACATCAGGTTGGGTACAACCATCAATGGCGGGGACAATAGGTTGGGGACAATCATCAATGGAGGGAACCTCAGGTTCGTATCAATACGATGAAATAGATTGGAATTACGAAAATTACAACTTGGGTGACCCGTAATTGATAGAAAGTATTTGTCTATTGAATGTAATGTTAGATGTTTTATGATTCTCGTTTGATGCATTTTCACTTATTTGCAAGATAAGAACTTAAAACAATCGACTAATGTTTGATTGTTACTACTTATTCACGTGTACTATCTTGTTTTTATTGATTATTGTTCAAGGTTTTGCTAGTTATTGTATACGGTTTTATGTTAGACATATAAATAATCAAACATACTTGCGCATTGTAATTACATACACCAATGCTAATACATAAACATAGAACATACATTTCCTATTGCACATTCATAACCATTACACTTGACACTTGACACTTGCAACTTGAAACTTTAAACTAAAGACATGAAATTGTTAAACGACACTTGACACTTGAAACTAAAGACATGACTTTGTTAAACAGAAACTAGATACGATATAGTTAAGACTTAAGCAAACCAAAAGACCCATGAACGAAAGCAAACTCTTCCCACTTCATTCTACCATTTGGTTATAGACCTTTGCCATATAGCGACGAGCCTGACAAGCAGCACGCTGTGCAACCAGCAGCATTCTCTTCAAATTAGCCTCTTGTTCATCTTCTACACGAACCATTTCATTCAAATAAGTAACGGCATTTGCAGCTACATTGCCATTAACTGCGTTGAATTCTGTAATATAGGATTTCTTTTTACAGATTTTTTCTGCAGCTTGTGCACAACGCATCTCTAGGTCAACCACAGCCTGTTCCGCCTCCAATGTCTCCCTATGAAATAACACATACACTTGTTTGCTTATCAAATGAGAATCCGCGGCATTTGCAAGTTCTTCCATTATGTCCATATAAGGGCCTTCCATTTAACTACAAAAAAAAAGATATGAAATGTACTTGGAATAAAGACCTCTTAAATAGGGCTAGAGACACATACATCTACACCAATTAAGTATGTAATAAATGTCAACCTACTCCCATCACATTAAATATCCAACTCCCCAACCACCAGTCGAGCAGTCGACCATAATAAAATAAAATAGGTAATAATCGATTTAAGATGCGTAGTTTCTAGACATACTTAAAATTCATATTACAGCCATAAAAGTGGGATACATTACAAAATATTGGGTATGCATGAACCCAAAGTTATCCCGGAGGAATACATAACCCGCAACTACATGCTACTTCCCATGTGATAGCATATATAATGTACTGTTTTCCAACATGGTTTACAAAAGGACCATACAAATGTTTACACAATAAGATCGGATCTAAAGACATGATAAAGAGTTTAGACTACTACATGTTTTGTGGATCACGCCAGCCAACATTCAAGGAACATGTATTTTATGCTTGTAATAAAACTTGATCAACCTCTCTCGATATGCCAGCGCTGTTTGAATAGGGTTGTCAAACTCCAAAGGCCTGTCGTTTCCCAACCTGTACAAACCATTCAAACATATAAATCGATACTGTTAAGCTAGTTATCTAAATACTTTAGCTCGAACATGTTATGCCTTAACAACGGGAGTTGTTTAAAAAGGTTACTTTTAAATGATAAATGAGAATACTATAATTGTCTAAAAAGGTTACTTTTTTTGTCCTACTATTAACTTATGTCATTTCACCTTGAAAGTAGCAAATGTAAGTCAGGAATATGCCTAACATGGCAATTTGACTAACTTGTGGGCTACATTTATCTACTAAATAGGAAGCCTACATATGGACTGTTTACATGTGACTTGGCATGTGGTTGGGATTTTGCTATTTAAGAGGCTGTCACATAGATTTAGTCTATATTCACCTCATCCAATTTTATCCATCATTGTTATCACTTAATTCAGCATACTACAAGAATTAATTACGCATGAAATATGTCGAATGGTAAAAGAGTTATGTTCAACAATAACGCTGATGATAGGCAATGGTCAATCAAGGTAATCAGAGAAGTAATATTTCCGGAGATTTACGAAAGATATGGCCCAAATGCCGAACCAAATATGCAATTGCCGTATGAAATTCTAGAAGACCTAAGAAGACAAGCGTACGGTGAGGCAACAAGTAGCTTTAAACCCAACGTACCAGATTGCAAAATAATTAGAGGCAAGTCACTCTACAATGTTGTACCAACCAAACATGGAAAAAATAAAATATTGTTGTAGCCTATGTTATTGTCTAGGTGACCTTTGTGTCGTGTGTATTAAGTGAAATGTTTTAGCTTACTTTTGTTATGGTCTAGCTTATGTGACCACCTTTGCATATCCTACTGCTTGTATCTTACATGTTGCTTAATGAATGTGTAATGCTTATCCTAGTGGCTTCAAAAAGTATGTTAACTATAATGGCAAACTAAAAAAGCACTAAATGACCAAAAAAAAACATGAGAAACCTATTAATAATAAGATACTACATTATAAGACGATATGTAGAATGACATACCTGAATAATAAGATGCAGACCCACACCCCACAATCGTCAAACAACCCACCTTGCCTAGGAACATCTTCAGCGTTCATAAACTTAATCCTATAAGACACAGGATCGATTCCCAATTGGTCAAACACATCTTCTGCTTTTAACACTTCCAGAAGCCTTGTTTCTAGGGTTTCCCTCATTCTCAGGTAAAATAAACGTGTTTCAGGCTGAGGATAGCCTTGTGTATCGTAGAATGTAACATTTCCAGTCCGGATGTGAAACACAACAAGAGACCAATGTGTTTCAGGTTCATTTATTGGGATGAAAACCCGTTCAACATCAGCCCATCCAAGAGGGTATTTTTCTTTGTTTGCATAAAACAAAGGGATCGAACCTTGCATCAGTAGCGGTAGGGAAAAACAACTAACCATCGACCAATCCTTATCGTCTGGTCTAGTATGCCACATGTAAGCAATCCATAGATCAATGTGCTGTAAGAACATGAAACAAAGAAAAAGGAGAAACAAAAATATTCAGTTGGTTGTACAAAAAATGCGCTTTTGATTTTTCTGTACCCCTCTACAGATTTCAAACAAGCGTTATACGATACAAAGTATATTCTGCGCATCGGAAAATGTTTTTAGCTTTAAATAAAAAAATGGTTTATCATATAAAAACACGGTACGTACCCCGTTACACTTTGGTACATTTAGGAATAGGTTTACATGGGGAAGCTCAAAGTACCAAAGTGTGCCGAAGGAAAAATTGTGGATTCTATAAAAGCATGGAGACAAAGACGTGTCGAATGGGACAATGAAGGAGTGTGGCGTGTCATGAACAATACACACTATATCATTGTCATAATCAACACGCCTCAATTATCAGAGCCCATCTATCAAACGATGTATATGGGTTCCATTGCTTAAATTGACCAAGTTCCCATAAAACCATTGGTGTGCTTGATATTGGTCACATTTTCCGTTATAAAAAAGAACCAAAAAATAAGATCGATATCAAGCACACAAATGATTTTATGGGAACTCAGTCAATTTAAGCAATGGAACCCAAATACATCGTTAGATAGATGTGCCCTGATAATTGAGATTATCAAGGAGAAGTTAAATGTAGCAACACGTGTATGGCCACATTGCTTAGTAGACTACTGTTTTTAGATCATAAATTATCGAGAAGCAAAATACTCAACCTTTCTCATGTCCCCTACAGTTCCTTTTGTCGTTTAGGTTATTGAAAAAACAAAAGGAACTGTATGGGAAATGAGAATGGGTAACTATGTTAAACCATTCACCTACTAAGCAATGCGAGCAACTAATACATGCCTTGCTACTCTCAACTTCACTTTGAAACACTTTTATAGAATCGACAACTATAATGTTTAGTTAACTTTTACAAACTCACTTCAAGTATATACTAAAACGCCTATAGTGGTTAATGTGTAAACCGGAAATTATGGACTGTGCTAAAGAATACGCAATTTATATAATATAAAAGTTATTTGAAATCGGTTGGCGAGTACATACAATCAAAAGCACATTTTATATAAAACTGAGTAAAAGATATATTTACTTTAACTCGTCACGCAGCCATCCTTTGCTTTTATCATCCAGGCCGATTAGAGCATCCCAGAAAGTACGATCAACAGTTATTTCACCNTAGGTTATTGAAAAAACAAAAGGAACTGTATGGGAAATGAGAATGGGTAACTATGTTAAACCATTCACCTACTAAGCAATGCGAGCAACTAATACATGCCTTGCTACTCTCAACTTCACTTTGAAACACTTTTATAGAATCGACAACTATAATGTTTAGTTAACTTTTACAAACTCACTTCAAGTATATACTAAAACGCCTATAGTGGTTAATGTGTAAACCGGAAATTATGGACTGTGCTAAAGAATACGCAATTTATATAATATAAAAGTTATTTGAAATCGGTTGGCGAGTACATACAATCAAAAGCACATTTTATATAAAACTGAGTAAAAGATATATTTACTTTAACTCGTCACGCAGCCATCCTTTGCTTTTATCATCCAGGCCGATTAGAGCATCCCAGAAAGTACGATCAACAGTTATTTCACCGCACCAAGGAAACTTACAATTACGCCACCCATCCCTAAGGAGAAACCGATCAATTTCGTAACAAACATAAATTCTGTCCAGGTTTGCATATGGTCGATGAAGAACCTGAAAAAAAAAATTGACCATTACGTTTGAAACACAACGATTACAAAATAATGAGTGCAATCACAGTATAACGTTCTTATATTAATGTATGCATACCTCTATCCAAGGCTTGACTTGCCTTAACATTTGAACATAGTCGGATCAAGAATGTTCTTTCGATTTTTCAATTCATCTAAACTAACAACTTTTGAAGGTTTTACTTCAATAAACGGCGACCTAATAACCTTTTCGAACCTCCTCTTCTTTGGTCCGTAACGCTCATGAGGAAGTTGCTTCAGAGGTGAACTTTTAAACTTTGCTTCATTAGGCTGACACAAATCCTCTTGCTTTTCATCGTTTACAACATTACCCAATGATCCGTTGTGCAGTCCATCTTTATCGGGTGATTCAACTTCAATGCATAGCGACTGAAACATATTGATAAAATCATTGCCTTGACTGCAATACTCATCACCAAGTTCAATGTCTTGCGTATGATAACAAAATAATTAGCAAGCAATAAACACTCTTTATACTTACAAACAATATTACAATATTGATGTCACAATCACTTAGTATTGCACGTAAGAAGATATAACGTATCTTTCATCATACACAACATCATAAAATTACCTTTTCTGCATCAGATTTGATAGGATAATTGTCTTGATTTTCTGGTTTGTAAGTATAAAACTGCATACAAAGGTAATTTACCACATACTATCAGAAACTTATATTTACAAGTGTAAAACTGTTAACAACTAAACATAAATCACCTTTTCATAAGTCTGCCATTCTCTTTTACCATTGTAAACCTGCAAACCAAATTGTTTACCACATAACATTATAATTCAATAAAAAAAATATAGTATTAAAAGTAATGAAACTATTGTTTACCACGACAACATTGTATTTACCTTTTCATTAGAATCTTTCTCTACTTTCTGTATTTTACTAGTAAGTACCTGCAAATGAAAGTATTGTGGAACAAAACTAGCCTATTAGTGTATACCATGACAAGTTTCTCAAAAGAAAGTGACTTGGAAATAATTGGAAAAAGGGTAAAACATTAACCTGAATTATAGTCTCGAGTTTCAATGTTCGGGATACCAAATCCTTGACAACAGCCTCAAGAGCAAACACTTCCACATCTTTAGCTACCTCAACCGAAGAATCAACTTGACTGAATTTCTGCGTACCACTCGCCCTTTTCTTCCAATAATCATCGTAAGGTCCACCCTTTACAACTGGCGGCGACCTCAGGGTATACCACCTAAAAAATTCTAATGATTCTGTATACCGATGAGATTCGGCCTCAATACTGGTTGCGGTCAGAGCGAGTTTTGGTGTGGATTCCTATGAAAAATATACAAATTAGTTTTCTATCCACCTATCAAATACATGGTAACAAAAATATTTAGACATAGTAACCATATTCAAATTCTATATCTGTATGCTAAACTAGTTGTATCATGCCGAAATAACCTATTTTCTGGAACTAGTAGTAAAGGTACGATTTGCAAGCCACTAATGTAATCAAAGTAATTATTTGAACGATTATAAGATTTTCCATAAACATTATATTTACCTTATCAAAAATTTGATCAAAATTATCAAATTTTCCAAATGCTCTGTGTTTCGACCATGAAAGCGCTCTTGGTATCACCCGATCATCCTTGGTCCTCCACTGCTGACTTTTAGCGGAAGTCTCAATAATCCATATCTACAAAAAATGAAAACAAAACAATTATCAGTTACAAGGAATAGAGAGGTAATGATCAAGCATTAAGTTGCAAGTAATAACCTTGAATTCAGAAACAAATCTAGACAAGCAATAGGTCGGAACATCCTTGGATTTTGTGATGGCCAATGTTGCACTGTTATCGACTCGATTCTTTGAAGCAACATTTCTGATTGAATCATAGAGCTGCCTCCAAATGTACTCTCCCTATGGGAATGCATTCCATTCATCAACATCTTCGACCATCCTCAGTAACATATCATCGATGACAGACCCTAAATCCTTACCCATGAATATAACCTCTAAGGTTAACAACAAACAAACCCTTATGGCATCATCCGACAGGTTTAAAAAAACATCATCATCTTCAATAACAGATAGAAGATCAATGTTTTTCACATACTGGCCAACCTTATCCGAAAAAACACGATCACGAAATGGGATATCACCACTCCTCCATTTCCGAAAGCTGAGAATACCAAATCTAAACCCAGTCATCAAGCAGAATTCATGCCGACCAAAGACAAAACTATGTCCATTAACACAATTTACCATTGGAAGATCATAGTTATCATCGTATTGGCGGACTTGTTTCTGAAGCATATACTGAACCAGACGTTATTCATTATCAAGATAAGTAAGATCTAGCCACGGTCCAAAACATGTGGCCTTAAACAATGTCTGTCGCGGCTGGTCTACTGCATTTTTCATATGTGACAAGTAACGCAATTTACTTCTCACGATAAGTATTGAATCATAGTCCTGCAAAAAAGAAATATGGTACAACATGTTAGCTTAAGACTTACAGTTAATAATGGATTCAAAACATAGCAATAACAAGAAACATAAGCACAATAATAATCACTTAAAAATGAGTTGTCAAGCAAGGAAAACCCTTAGCTAATCTACTTAGCAATCCCATAAGCACTTATGATTAGCCAGTAAGCTTGAGTATACTAAAATAAGGAATACTATTTTCATCACTTGCTCATCCTCTAGCCAGTAAGATTAAGTGCTTACACATAGGCAGTAATAAAGGAATCAAGAACATACTATGTTAACATTCAATGTAAGGCAGTGACTACATCTTCCAATATATCCGCTGTTATAAACGTACATTTTAACACAAGGATGGAAAGTTGTACCAACGATATATTTCTTTCTAACTGTTGTACAATATATACGCTGTTATCATTCTCGATCAAAATAGGCCTTAAGTGCTAAACAACACTCCTAATCACTCCAAAGTCCATTAAAAAACATGATTAATCACTTAAATAAGCATACAAAATTAAACCTTTAAAGTAACAATTTCGTCATGAAATCCCTAATAATAACTTAACAATAAGCATTAACGAAGGGCACAAGCAATTAATTAAGCAATCAAAAAATGTAATTTCCATAAAAACCCTAACAAACTTGTAAATAAGCAGTTAAACAAAAGATTAACCAAATATCATCTCTACCAAAGCCATTTCTGCCTTACATCTTATTTAATGAACAGATTGCTAAGCAATAATCATATTAAATCACAACCGAACAAGAAACCTTATGCAAAAAAAACATCTCAAACACAAACGCAACCAAACCTCTATCTTAACAAAATGTCTAAGCACTTAATCTTTTTAAAGTACTAAAAACCCTAACAAGAACTTCAAATAAGCATTAAGGAATGACACAACCACTTAGTTTATCAAACAAGAAAACTAATAAACCTAAAAACCCTAACAAGATCTCGGTTCGAATATCTTTCAAAAACTATAATAAGAACTTATCAATATCTGATAAATCGATCTAAACACTCACCATTTTTTGATGAAAAAAGCGGAATCGATCAATCCTTCAACATGTAACAAGTGTGTGTTAGACGTGAAAACCTAAGTGTGTGTGTTTTTTTTTGAAACGGAAATAATCAAGAGAAAGGAAAAAAAAATAAAGATCGAATAAAATAATATTTGAAAGTACAAAAAGAAATTTTTGAGTGAGATTTTGAAAGTACAAAGTAAATCTATCTAAAAGATTTTATGACAGCTTTTTGACTTTTTAAGGGGTAAAGTACACCGTCAGTCGAGCAGCCATCAGTCGAGCAAGTGAGTCGAGCAATATTTTATAATAAAGTACACCCACTAAGTACAGTAACAAAGATCTTGTCAGAGATCTTCCTGCACCCAAAAATAGTAATAAAAAAGTGATAGTGGGACATGTGTCGCGCAGATAGGCAAGTTGAGCAGTCGAGCAGTTGAGCATGACCAAATTGGGAAGAGGGGTCAAATCGTGACCAAAAGCTGAAATGCCTGAATGTTTTTGTACTAAATTGGGAATTTTCTCTTCATTTTATTAGCATTTGCTATTCAGTAAATAAAAGAAACACCATTTTTTTCTAGATGACCAACTTCAAACAGACACTTATATGTAAAAGGGTTCATTCTCCAAACAGGCAGAAAAAAGAAACAGCCCCTTACATAGCATATGGCTTGAACGTAGATTATAATTATACACTAGTATAAGGTTAACATGTGCTTATATTGTGGGACTGTGTGAATAAATATCACATGCTTGTATACTCGTACATACTATCACTTTTAATTTTTTTTAGTTAAGAATTTTTACATGTGTTGGTGGCGTTGCAACCATACTTAGTAGTTGTATATATTAACTAGCTGATGTGAAGAATCTCTAGGTTCTCTATGCATGGTTATATATTTAGTTTACAATTTATTGTGTATGGACTCATTATTTTAGTATCTAATTTTAATTCATATGTGAGTGATTTTGATTAACTGATGTTTTAGTCTTGTTTTAAAAGTTGCTGAGGCTTGTTATACGCCAACCCTTTAATCAAACTAAAAAGTTCTATTGATGATGTGCTTGATTGAATAAAACATGTAAGAATGGTCCATCCGTCTGACCGTCCATAATTTGGCTCATTATTTTAGTTATTGGTAGTAACAGTTTAAGTAGGTATGTTCTATTGATCCAGCTACTGGGAGTAATAGTTTAAGGTAGATATTTGACATTAGAGTTTGTGATATTTTAAAAGCTCGTTATATATAAAATCACCCGTGGTTATAAAATTTAAGATTGATGAATGTACTAGACCATCTATTACTTCTCAAAAAAATTTATGTGGAGATAAAAGTATTGAATTGATATTTCTTACTGCCTATACAATTATAAATGAGCTCAAACTTAAATATCGTTAGAGGCGTCCAACTGAATATGTTATATTTTTTGCAATGAATGTGAATATATTTTGATAAACGTAAAGATCGTAGCTATGAACGTGATTGACGTATATATAAATGAAATTCATGATAAAAACATGATGGACCACTAGATATGGTAAGACATCGTAAAAATATACGATAATGGAAAGATGAAAAATATAGATGTCACGTAAGATATACATTATCGTTGGAAGTATAATAATATGTTTTCGGTAACGCCAAAATATGTTAAACCTCACAAGTAAATGAGAACATTATCGTGAAGTTTGCAATATTATTGTTACGGTTGCCAAAGAATAATTGAACTATTAAGCATAAGAAAGATATATCTTAGTTGACTCATATTGTGCCATTAAGTTTGTCGTTATTTATTATGTGATTTTGTTTGCTTATAAGGCATGCATATGTTTTGCAAATTGTGCAACTTCACTAGTAAATTAACAGATATGTTTTATTATATGATAATGCTATAGACTAATGGATATGTTTTTATTTAATAAATGTTCTATTGTGACTAAAAAAAGAAAAATAAAAGAGAAACAAAATAACACAACCTCATGTTGTTGTTTAAAAAAGAAAATATATAAATTCGAACCTCAAGTTCTAATATGATCATTTTTCATAATGATCAATATCATAACCTCATGTTATGTCGGAAATAGTTATTAGAACCTCAAGTTCTAATTTGGTTCAATTAGTAAATCAATAGCATAACCTCATGTTATGTTAGAAATGAAAATAAAACCTCAAGTTTTATTATGATTCCCTCAAGAGAATCTGATAATATAATTTCATGTTATTCATATTAAATTATGTGAAAGCAATAAAATGCTTATATAAATTTCATTGGAGAAAAAAAAAGAATAAATGTGATGATGTATTAAATTCTTCATATTATTCGACTTTAATATAAAGTCAAGTGCAGTTGAAGCACACATGGTCATAAACAAGAAGTTTATGTTCAAAAAAAATTATATTATTATGTGGCATGACCGGTTGGACCATCCCGGGTCAATGATGATGCTAAATGTATAGAGAAATTATAAGTTTCTTCAAAGATAGATTTGATTGTTCTCAATTAATGGAAGTTAATTGTTCATACATCACCACCATATTAAAGTAAGAACTTTACACTATGAAGTTTTAGAAAGAATATAAAGGGGATGTTTGCAGGCCTATACATCCGCCATGTGGATCATTTTGACTTTTAAATTGATGCATCGCAAAATGATCATCAAAGACGTAACTAAAGGTTAGCGTGATTAATGGATCGTCTTATAAAATGCGAGCATGGTTTTTCAAATTTTATCTTTGGAAATGGTGATGAATACTTCCATATGTTGGGCGACTATTGGAATAAGTGTTGAACTTTATGTAGCCCAAGTTCATACATGAATTGCTTTTGTTGAAATATTCGTAAAACGTCTTCAGTTGATTGCAAAGCCAATAATTATGAGAACAAAAAAGTATTAGTTTATGGGGCATGTTATAAATATGAATTCGCATCTTGCCAACAATTTATAATGTATCCTCCCCATTAGAATGGTTTTTGGTCACAAACAAAGTGAGATTTTGTAATTGTGCGACATTTCTTATAGTAAATCCACCACAATGGACAACATGGGATATTGAAATGGATAATTCATTCAGGGGGAGAGAATGAGCAGCGAGGGATATGGAATGAATTATGATATAAATATTGATCCTCACACTAATAAATATGAACTTGAAGTTCAAAGGACAATTTATATTCCAGAACTAGTAATTGTCAGACATATTTAGTGACCTAAAAGAAGTGACTAGATCATATATATGCTGCTAGTGCTCCGATTATAATGTGTGTCCCACCAATAAAACCAATGATTGGTAGTAAGTCTATGGCACGTCTGCAATGTGATAGACTAATCGATTCCAAATGAAAGTCCTCGAATGAATATATAAAATGGAGCAAGAAAATTAAGATGGTCAAGTCGAGGTACTAAGACCCTGTAATAGTCAAGAGACACTAGACATGAAGGTTATTGAAAAATCCTGGGTACATGAAAAACTATGAGATCTCAATAAATGATATATAATGTCTAGTAAAGTGTGGAATCGAAAAGTAATGAATCGACGTCGATAGTACTATTGTATATGATAATGGGCATGGAAATGGTTATGAAAATATAATAAGATAGCTCTATAATCATGGTGAGGATCATGGAAGCATACCTGTAGAAAGTGCAAATGAATAAATGAGTGGCCAAAGGATGTAAAGACGCAAAGAAGTAATGAAAGAATGAAGCCTCTTGTGACGAGACATGGTTACTGGGACTTGAAGTCCGTACATATGAATGTGCAAATTATTGGATATGCATTGGACTTTATGAGGAAGAAAAATTAAAGTATTGAAACTTTTGTATTTAAGGCATGACTAATGGCACACAATATATTCGTAAAGACATGAAAATGATCATAAGGAGACATGTTCTCATGTGGTGGATCCAATAATGTATTTAAGTCTGGCAATATAGTAGTAATTGATATGCGTCTAAAAGTTAATGAATAGAGCTCATGTGATTTTGAAATTTCATTATAGCATATAAAATGCATGGAGCATACTAATGATTTTTATGTTAGAGACTTAGAGCATATAAGAAAAGTTCTCGAGAATAGTATTTGATTGTATTAAACTAATCACGTTTTCAGCATATGTACGATAATCACCTTAACGTATAGTACTGTGCCATGCTTGCGTATGAAACTTTATTAAGAGATCTTGGATATGGTTTAAGTTTCATATAGTATGTTTTTTGATTGTAAAGGTGATTGAATACATAGAAATTGAATTTGAAACAAAAGACAAAGTGTGTCTTAATTTACAAATTGTACATCTTAAGGATAAACTTTGTGCATCATGAAAACTAAAGAAAGATGCTAACTTTCCTTATACGGATAAACAAGACTCATGTTTATGAGGTCACATGAAGTGTAAAAGATCCCCTTGATTGATAAAGATGATGATCACAATATCGATTTAAAGTGTCATACTAAAATGTGATGAAACATTTATGATTCTCGCTAATGGTCATACATGATATAATATATCATTTGAATTAATTGTGTTTGCAATGAATAACTTGTGAAGTACGATGATGTACTTGAATGAGATGTATGACGTACGTTAATCCTTAAAATGAATATGAAATAACATGTAGAGAATATTTATTCACGAGATTCTATCAAGACATTTCAATGTGCATTTCACTGACTCAATGAGATTAAGTGATGTAATCATCAGGGGGAGAGAAGATACGCGTTGCACTCTTTTTCCCTTGACCATGGTTTTATCCCCACAGGGTTTTCTGGCAAGGTTTTTTAATGAGGCAACATCCCCGAGCGTATAAGGAGTTATGTACTCTTTTTCATTCACTAGAATTTTGTCCCACTGGGTTTTATCTAGTATGGTTTTAACGAGGCATAATCATCAAATGGAGTAAAACAAATATTTCGGTATCTTCAAGGTACAAAGGATATGGGTTTATATTTCATTAACCCATCAAATACAAGTTTAGTTGGTTTTGCAGATGCATGATATATGTCTGACCCTCACAATGGTTGATCTCAAACTGGATATGTATTTACAAGTAGATGAACAACAATTTCATGGAGTTCAATAAAGCAGACAATCTCAGCAATGTCATTTAGCCATGCAGAAATTCTAGCAATCCATGAAGGAAGTCGATAATGTGTTTGGTTAAGAAGTGTGATACAACACATACGCAGATCATGTGGTATTTCTTCAGAGAAGGAGGCACCAACAGTTTTGAATGAAGATAATGCAGCATGCATTGCTCAACTTAAAGAAGTTCGTTGAAGCGACAATTTGGCGGATCTATTTACTAAGGCACTTTCTACCTTGACATTTAGGAAACTAAGTCACAATATTGGGATGCGTCAACTCAAAGAGCTCAAGTGATATAGTCATCAGAGGGAGATAATACACGCTGCACTCTTTTTCCCTTAGTCATGGTTTTGTCCCATTGGGTTTTCCTGACAAGGTTTTTAATGAGGTAGCAATTCCAAAATGTATTAACAATATGGACATCCAAGAGGGAGTATTATGCATAATTATTAGTGGATGTCCATATAACCCATTAGAGGCCCATGGCCCAATTAGCTACTATGGTTTTTACCCTAATATTTATCTTATATATACACTTTGTATTTCTGACATTATAATCAATTGAAGAATACTTTTCATTCCCTCAATTCTTGTTCATAACATATACGCAATTGCGCATAGCTAAGGAATACTTTTGTTGAATACTCAAGAAAAAAGTTTGCAAGTAGATGCGATGACAATAAATACCTTTATTAATTATTTGAACCACATTCTCGTTGGCTCTAGGTCGGATAACATTATCCATACAAAAGTATTGATATTATTCGAATATTTCGTATATATTTAGTTGCATCGTAATTATTTGCGGTCTACAAATACGCTTATATACATAGAATCCATCAATCCAAGAGCAGGAAACCAGCCAAAATGGCAGCTTCTTCAGTGGCACTTTTAATTTTCTTCTGTATCCTTTTTCACATATTTGTCTCCATTTCTGAAGCCATTATTCCACCTTCATGAAACCTTCAACATAACCATGGAGACAAGACGTAATACAGCTTTGTTTGTCAGGATCAGAGGTGTTGAAAAGCTTGTTATTGGTGATCATTGGATATGTTAATGTCAGATTCTATGTACGTTGTTTTTATTTGTTGTAAACAGTGACAAGAGTCGGGAAACTCGACTCTTTTGTTCGAAATGCAAATTCAATTGTGTTTGTAGAAGATAAAAATTACAGAATATTTCATGTGATATCTTGAGTATTATCAAATTTGAAGTATATGACTGTTGCATTTTGCTCTTATATATTATCTGTCTGCATTAACTTAAGGCCTTTGGTCTAATAGCATGTGAGTTGCCCATCAACCTAAAAGTTGTAGGTTCATGCCTCGCTGGAGGCATTTGTGAGATACATATGTTAAGAGATAGGTTATATAGGTGTGACAAAAAAATTATCGTTCTAAAAAAAATCATAGAGTATATTCTTTTTCTTTATGCCCCATAGTGATAACAAAAAGAAGTTCCAACCTTCCTTTCAGACAGGAACTGGCTTGTCTAGGGTATATCATTAAGTTACAAACACGTTGTTGCAACCATGAACCACCACCAGTAACAAACATACATAAAAAGGTAGCAATAGAATGGACAAGCCTACACAAAATAACCAGTCCATCTTAATTCATCAACCAGTATATCTAAAGGACTTGCAAACGGATCACTCGGGGCGCGTTTAGTAAGGAGGTTTTCCAGAAAAATTTTTCAAGAAAGCCTAAGAAAATAGAAAACGCGTTCAAATTGAGTTTTTTCCAAAAGTTTTCTAGGAAAAATGGAAAAGCTGTTTTCCAAGTTTATAACTAAGTTTTGGAAAACTCCCTTTATGAGTTCTCCATAGGTTTTCCATTTTAGAAAAATCCAACTAAACGCGTTTTCAAGTGTTCTCTAAAGAAAGAATAGCTCCCCCATTCTCCAGAAAACTGAAAATTGAAAACTNATTGAGTTTTTTCCAAAAGTTTTCTAGGAAAAATGGAAAAGCTGTTTTCCAAGTTTATAACTAAGTTTTGGAAAACTCCCTTTATGAGTTCTCCATAGGTTTTCCATTTTAGAAAAATCCAACTAAACGCGTTTTCAAGTGTTCTCTAAAGAAAGAATAGCTCCCCCATTCTCCAGAAAACTGAAAATTGAAAACTAGGAAAATTTTTCCATTACTAAACGCGCCCTCGGTTTTTTCATGTAAGTCCTGATATAAAGTCGTCTAAAGTACATTCAGACAGACATTTAAAGCCTTCTACGTTGCTGTCCATATCATTTAGTATGACAGAATTTCCGAATGGTACATATATTGACAAATAATTTTGTCTGTGGGGGCGTCCCAATCACAAACAAATAACGTCACTAGTATGAGTTCCGACTCTTATTGTTTCTTTGAAGCCTATGGTTCCATCTTCTTATTGCTGGCCCATCGACCCATCATGAATAGTATTTGATAACTGGAACATGAAAGTGTATGTACTGTTTTTTCTTAACAGATTGCATACTGTTTTCAAATAATATGTCTTTAAGATAAATGTATGCACAAGAATGACAAATCCATGTTATATCCAACTGCCAAGAGAAGTTGATTTACTTGTTAGTTTGTTCTGTCTCAGCGTAATAACGTCATTGGTCTAGATTTTGTAGCTCAGGGAGTTCCATCAGACTGTCTAAATGCATACAAGTATACAATAGTCTGAATTTCAATCAACTTTTACACAAATGGAGAGGTAGCTTGGGGCAGTTCTGATGACCATGCGTCAGTAAAGGGCTAGGGTGAACTAACAAGGGCAGAAAGATATTACAAAAAAATAGAAGCGTTGGTGACAACATATTCCCATGCTCTTGCTTGCTGGATACCAAGTAAACGCGAGAGTGCATAAGTCGATCAAAAAGGATGTAACACCAAAATTGCAGATGAAAGGAATCATAATGTCCCTGAAAATACAATTACATTAAGATATTAGTTCATGTTGACGCTACATGGTGCTATTATGCACACTAGAGAAAATTATTAAAGGAACTGAAGAGAAAATACTCCATCCATCCCTTAGAGGCATAGACTGCATTTTAGAATAAGAACTATTTCTGAAAAATTCAGATTGGAATTACTATCTGCAATTTTAGCCTGTATAATATTATTCATCATTAAATGATATTTTTATGGTTAAATTTTGCAACTTTCTATAACTAATAATATTTTTTTTGGTAAAAACTAATAATGTCTTCCAGTAAAAAAAAAAAAAAAAAAAAAAAAAAAAAAAAAAAAAAAAAAAAAAAAAAAAAAATAGTTATGTTTGTTTTTTTTATACATTATCTAAATGAGAACTTTATTTCATGGCTAGAAAATAACGCAATGTTCATGAACAGTAAACATCATCTTATATATTTACTATTTTACGTTTATTTTTTTGATATACATTACCTAAAGGAGAACTTTATTTCATGGCCAGAAAATAACACGATATTGGACCATGAGATGCCCACTATTCATCGCTAAAGAAAAGAAGTATAAAGAAACAAAAATCAGTACCTTTCTGCAATATAGACCATGCGAATGCCCAAGTGTGTTACAGCAAAAATCCTCCAAAATTGATTCCAGAGTAAGTTATCCTTCATCTGAGATACGCCTGTTATCACAAGGTGACACCAACACAAAAAAACTATCATGATTAAGAACATTGCAGTGTAGTTCGAAACTGTTGGCAGATTGTAACAGAATTTGCAAAGAAAACTCCGTGTGCCCTGCCCCTGGAATCCCATTGAAGACATGGTATACTAAAGGATCATCCTTATTATGGGAGATGGGAAAACACTTTATAAAGGTGGAATCTGTCATTAACTTTAGTATAATAAAAGGGGGTACCGACAAAAACAATGGTAAGTGGTTGGTTAATCTTATTCGCATTGGACAACGTAACTATGATGCAACCCGCGGGGTGGGGGGTTGTCGTGTATTCGCAGAAAGTGTAGAAAGGAAAAAAAGGAAGGCAAGTGTAGTTGATGAAGTTTAAAATAAAGAAAAATAATAACAAAAATTAAATTGTCCAAAAAATAGGAGACAAAATTATTAAAAATCCCTTAAGAAAAGAATCTGTAAACTTTTTCGTTCATCAGTTAATCAAAAACTGTTTGTCATTTTTTTCATTTTTTAAACACTTTTAGAGCTTATTAATCCGCAACCTCCACTTGAAAAAACAAATGGGAATTTATCAACAACCTTTTTTTTTTTTCCGAAAATCCTTTCTAGGCTTTTTAGGAAATGAGGCCTTTTTACATGTTCCTCTCCCTTATGCACTTGCACCCAAAAAACTATCAATAGGTACCCCCATAAACGCCAAAAGCTTGTAACTAATATGATCACTGTACTTCTAATCCTGTTTCAAGTAGTACATGCCGAGGACATGGTGGAAAAATACATGATTTGAGGGTTTGTCTAAAGAGACTTTGAAAAAGCCTCAGAACTAGACATGGTAAAAAGATGAGATCTTTGAATGATAGCATTGGGCTATGGGCTGCGGGCTGTTGCTGTCATTAGTATGGCTTTACTTCAATACTATTCATGCAAACAACAGAATATGAAAAGATAAAAATATGATAAAGAAAAGGTAAATGGCAAGTGCACCTTTCAGAATTTCTGTTGTTGCGGCCCAATACAGGAGTGTTGTTTTTGCCTCGAGCTTCACCATCTGAGAAGTGAAAAACAAATGTCAAACATGGAAGGAGCAGTATGCAGACTAAGATAATGATACATAAGGAAATGACAGATAGCATGTGTTTCAAGTTCATGTGAATAGTATTCTGGGAACAGCATAAACAATCAAAGTACCATTTTGGAGTTTAAAAAAATGGTTATCTAACTGACAAACACTAGAAAAAGCAGGCTTTCCTAGAATTCCAGAAAACACAGTTAAACTGGCCACACCTAACATAAAGTTGTAAGACCACAGAATATTATATTATATAATAATACGTAGTAATATATAACTATATATATCCTCACCAACTACCATGATGCTTGTTTAATTACATTTATGCAGTTAAAGCCTAGATCTGCTATGTTTTAACTACATTAAGCTGCTATGTTTAACCTGATTATAAAACTTACACACTTCTTCCATTCTAAATAGCAGAAAACTCACCAAACTAAATCAATAAACTTCTATTAGTGTATATCCATAGACTGCTTATTATCCACTTCTCTCACTATTGCTGTGGCTACAGAAGTCTTTAAATATAAATATCAATATAATGATCACAACCCCCAGCTTTTACACACTCTCTATGGATACGCACTCCAAATGTTGCCACCTTATGAAGCAAGACAATCATAGCAGCTAAAATTAATAGTAATTCAACTACTCTTTTACGTTTTAAAGAATATTGGTAATCATCTAGAGTTAAATATGGTCACAACAAATAAAACAGCAGACACAAAAGACAAACTCAGCAAACAGATACTGAATGAGCACTCTTCATGTCAGATACGATAATCCAAGAAACAGATATATAGTTGACTGTGGATGAAAAAAACCAGCAAGCTTAAGATTCTAACTTCTACATCTCGTAAACAATATACTAACCACAACTTGACTCCCTTTTATATCAAGAAGCTACCAACTACTAAGCGGAAACTACAAATTCTAACTAGATATTGACAAAAATGAAAATCTAAAATACCCACATAAGAATTTAAGTCACTTATTTTAGTAGTAGCTGATGATATCAACCTTATTAACAGGCACCGGACAAACCCTCAACCCTCTACATAAAATAATCACACTTTTTTTATTTAAAAAAAAAAAAAAAAAAAAAAAAAAAAAAAAAAAAAAAAAAAAAAAGGCTTCACTCTCTAATAGGCTGGCAACCCTATACAGATAAGAAAAAAAAAATAGTGAAGCCAATCAGGGGGGGGAAAGTAAACTACGGTACTTATAATTCCTCACTCCCACGGCAGCTTCTAATTAACAATGGCCAGATCACATACTAGTCTAAATATTTCATCTCTCATTCCTATGAAACCAAATTATTTCATCACATGAGATGAAAAGAGTAAATCGCAAGTGGATTTTGAGTAGGTAACCACTATAGAAAGAAAAGAAAAAAAAAAACACCAAATTGTTCACAAATTTTTCATCACTTACTTGATAGTGAAACACATGCACCTCCACCCCTTCAAATCTTCTAGCAAGCTGCAGTACAGCACATCTTATGCAATCAACAATGTCCCTTGAGACCTTGAGATTCGACTGTTCTATTACAAATAGCTAATACTACTACCATTTATAGGAGAAGCTTGCTGACTATAACCACTTCCCACAATACCATACAGGAAAAAGTAGCAATTGCCCTCTATTAGAAATATGTGGCAAATTTAGTGATTTTTTTAAACATTAACTGCTAATAAAAATATTGAACATTTGGACAAGAAGAGCTCCGGGCCAACCCCTTTTGACCCGTACATTATTCGCTTGCCTGGACTCAAGTTGACCAGTTACCCAATCTGTATGACCTGCCCAATTCACCTACATCCAATTTTTGCACGCATACATTTGTGCAAAAACCAAATTCGATATTTCGAGCACTTTCAAGAACTTAAAAGGCTATGACCAACTATGGCTAATTTAAGTGCTAACCAGCCAGTCACCCTTTTCACCGCATTATGAGCAACATGAACCAATATCAACAAAAAAAAACATAGAAGATGAGAAATGCAGAAGATGGGTAAAGCGGCCAAAGAAACAGCACAATCCATAAATCTTATAGAGGAATAAAAACCGCAACAAGTTACCGGACAGAGGAAGCATCACCATTGATATATCTCATGAAGCACCATTAAAATATATCTATGTATATCAAAAGACATACATAAAATAAAAAACACTAATTTTGCTTAATAGTGAACAGACATGACAAGATAAAAGAATATATGCTGTTTTCATAAGAAAAAAGAAACTGCTCAAGGACTGGAAATTGTTGTATACTGGAAATCAGCAGCAACAATTAGACACATTACCAAAACAGAAGAGAGCCTAATCTTGCACATAAGCAGTAATGGAGAAAAACTGTGGAGACATGGGCATCCAGTGAATTATTAAATGCAACTACACGTCTACACCCAACCACGAGCAACTTGGAGAAAGATTCCTTCCTCCCATACACAGGATAATATCAGACCAAGCATGTACTTTCGCTCAAATATTAGTAATAAATCTTAAGTGTCCTCCAAATGTGACGAAAAGGGGCATGGGGCATATTGTGGGTCACGATAGCAATATGTTCTGTATATACGACAGATTAACATTAGGCAGATAAGTAAACTCTATTTTGGGAATTTGCTAGAATCTTCAATTTCCTTGACACATCCAAGTGGAATTTGTTGTGGTGTGGCTAAATGTATACTCTAAAAACAAGAACACAAAATGACCTTTATAAGAACTCCCTATCCAAGATTCCAAGCAAAGATCGTGACCAACTCTCTAAACAAAGCTGAATGTAAAAAAAAAATAATAATAATAATAATAAAATAAAATAAAATAAAATAAAATAAAAAAAGTGCAATTCCATTGTGTATTAACGTACGTCAAGTTGGCGATAAAAGATTTAGGTGCAGTCGATTCTCAAAGACTGCTCACGAAAACGATGATGTACTTATAAGCAAAAAATGTTATATGCTTCATTCACAAAAGAATCAGCAAACTATATCAAATAAACAGAATATGATGCATAACAATGTAAAAGAAGCTCTCAAAAAACAAATAGGGACGTCTTCAAACCAATTTCAGGCTTTAGCTTGACGAAAGCAACACCAAGTTGCTAAAGCAATTTCACCAGGTTAGCCAAAAGGATGGCAAAATGCAACAAATTGAAGATTTTGGCAACAATTGTGATATAGATTAGATGAGAGAAAATCGAAATCAAGATGACCAATACAACCAAATTTGGTCAGGGATTGATGGTGCCAGCTAGCACATATATAACCAAATTTAGTTGGGTTGTAGAGAGACGATTGCTAGACTTCTTAATAACAACTAAGTGACCAACAGAAATCAATTTTGGTAGCATGAATTATAAACTAGAAACAATGTACCCAACACTTGGTCGTATTTTGTTATCGCAGAAGCAAGAGTCGCCGCCATATACAGGACAAATAAAGGGAAAATACACATCAAGGTCAGCAAGGTCGCTCTTAAAAAAATTGGCAAAATTGCATATATATCCCTCCCAAAGTGAATAATTGCATATATATCTTTTGTACAAGTTTTTGATGCACATAGTACAATGACTTTTATGCATGCTTTGGATATATATGCAATTATGCATTTTCGGAAGGATATATATGCAAAAACCCCAAAATCATTAGTAAGATCCTAAAATGGTAACAAGTCTTATGGTTCATTTGTAATAGTTATAGTGCTTAAGAGATATAGCGTAAGCATGCTAACTAGTAAGGATACAAAAGACTAACATGTTAAGACAGGTATAGAAGTAAATAGACTGTTCTATTACATCACACGATCATAGCTCATCAGGTGTAAAGAAACAAAAAACCACATCTTAAATCTCGTATTACCCAAAAAAACATGATGAATGGATCATCAACAGGAGAAGTTAGCTGATAACATATTAACATATAGCCCATAGCATGACCTTATAGTCATCAAACCTAAGAGATTTCTCAACCCCCAAATTTGACAAGAATCCCGCAATTTGACATATTTAACTCTTAAAAGTACGTTGTCATTTCTAGGCTCAGTTGTAACTTGAATATTGATCTTCCAGGGATACATAGTGGTGGCAATCACAAACTGTGCATGTAACTCAATCAGCTTAGTGGCACTAATTCACCTCAAATAAGATAAGAGCCAATAATATCATCTGACATTGTTGTAGTCACCAACACCTTTCTGTATTTCCAGGTGCATTTAGGGGTTTAGAAACCATACTAGCAAATAAATATACTGTAGAAGCTAAATATGTAGTAATGAAATTAGTCAATTTGAGAAAAATATTTTCAAGAAAATGACATACATATGTTAGATGAGACACAAAACATACATTAATATAAAAGCCAACTCTGAGTTCAAATTAACTGCCAGCATTTGCTCAGGAACAACAATATCCATAATAGCAGGCATATCATAAATAAGGGTCTCTTGTGAGATAACATTTCAAACAAACCTAAACATCAATTCAAAGTACCATAGCTCGCCAAGCAATCTATGAGACCGCAGCCTAGCACGAGATAGTCTATCTGTGTCCCTGAGCCCGTTGCATATCATACGAGCCCCAAGATCCAGGTCCAGGCACATACTGAGGATAAGCTTCCACACCAGGCTGCACCTGATATTTTTAACCAGCAGTAAAAAAATAAGCCCCAAAAAGATAGAGAATTTTTAAGAGCAGCTTCTATGATTAAACAAAAAAAGCCGAATGCAACAGCATGGAGATAAGTGTGTGAGTGAGGATGTTTTAGACACTACGTCACAAAGAAAGAAACAAAAATTGCGAGATGACTTACAGGATTCATTTGATTCGTAGAGCTCATGCCATAATTTGCAGGGTAAGGATTCCCTGCATAGTTGGCTTCAGGGTATGGGTTCCCTGCATAGTTAGCTTCAGGATTGCCATAATTTGGGTTATAGCCTGTATACAAAGTCCCAAGAAAACAGTTGAAAAGTAAAACTAGAGTGTTAATGAGAGTATGGATTCTGCATAAAAGGTTCAATGAATTTTGACAAGCCAAAATGACAAGGTAACTAAATTTTCAGATTAATCACTTGTGTATTAAGCTTCCAACCATAAGAATCATACCGAATCCTATGCAAAAGAATATAGCTATAACAAGGTATGAGAGTTTAGCTTGACCCCGAAATACACAAAAAACGAAAACGCATTTCTATTTCTTGGTCATAATTCACAATGTGTCTCCACTTCTATCATTCTATGTTGGCCTTAGTTTACGACACTAGTCAGAAGAACTATAAACGATACTAAACCACAAATAACTGCATACCTGGATTTGGATTCGCTGTTGCCGCAGTCGGGCGAGCCCTTTTTTCAGCATTAGCCATCTCAGCACGCAACTTTTCCAGCTCTCGAGCCATAGTGAGTAAATTCTTTTCCATCACTTGACCATGCTCATAGTTCTCTGCATGCCCCTTCTTCTCATGTTCAATTGCAGCCCTGAAGAAGTGAACATTATGTGAAAACACATTTTTTACTGAAGAAATCAGCTTATCAAGTACATTTTGAGGCCAAAAAAAAAAAAAAAAAATGAAAACAGATGACTTCTTTTTTTCATTTGATTGTGACAGTACTATTTCTATCAATCTGAACAGGCTACAAATTTTGAAAGGAAAAA